>CATIWM010116013.1:0-37867 GCA_949671775.1 Mallotus repandus | reverse complement strand
ATGAAAATTGAAAGCTTTCTAAGGAAGTCTTAGAATTAAAGAATTCCATTTCTAAATTCAAGAGAGGAAAAGAAACTCTAGATAGTCTTCTTAACTCTTAAAAATTTCATAGAGATACTCATGGAATTAGATACAAAAATGGAATGAGTCCTTTATCATCATCACACATTAATTTTGTTAAAGCACATGATTCCAGGGCTTTTACCTCCAAAAATAAGACTCAAGATTTCAAAGCTAAGAGGTCTCATGTGTCAAATAATAAGGGAAGGTCTCGTAAGACTCAACCTCCATTGACACAAAAAGGCAAGGCACAAACTAGAGCACTACAACCCAAACATGCTTACACGTACACTAGACACAACACTCCTAAGCACATCACATATCACAATTCACATAAACATGTTGTGCAAACCTATCAAAATAGACATTGCCATTGTTAATTTATATTTCACACTATAACTCAAAAGAGTTATAGAAAGCATTCACCGCCACAAAGTACAAGGCATAATTCATATACTAGGAAAACATATCATCCTGGAAGAAATAAATTGGCAAATGTTAAATATTTTTATTGCAAGACCAAAGGTCACTCTAGCAAGGTGTGCTTCTATAGAAGATTGCACTTAAACTTTCTTCCTTTGGATTACCTTAAGACTAATAAACCTATACCAACTAAGGTTTGGGTTCAAAAGAATGTGTAAATTGTATTTTGTAGGTATGCTTGAAGTCCACAAGAACAAAAAGTAAATGGTATCTAGATAGTGGATATTCAAGACACATGACCGGAGACACAGAGAAATTCAATAAACTTAATGCTAAGGATAGAGGACACGTTACTTTCAGGGACAATGCAAAAGGAAAGATAATTGGCATTAGAGAAATTGGTAATCTTGAATCCTTATCTATACATCATGTATGATTTATTGATGGTCTTAAACATAATTTTCTTAGTATAAGTCAATTATGTGATATGGGAAATAAAGTCACTTTCTATCCTAAGCATTATTTTGTTAGTAGTCTTAATGAAGAAAAAGTAATTTTTAGTGGTGAAAGAGTAAATAAGGTCTATATTATTGATTTAAATAAAATTGACAACAAAGATATTAAATGCTTGATGTCTATTTCCCATGATACATGGACATGGCATAGAAGGTTAGAACATGCAAATTTTGAGCTGTTGAATGATTTTTATAAGCATGAATTTGTGATTGGTTTACCAAAACTTGAATTCACTAAGGGTAAACCTTATGATGCTTATCAAAAGGGAAAACAATCCAAGTCTTCATTTAAGCTCAAACATATTATGTCAACCTCTAGGCCACTTGAACTTATACATATGGGTTTATTTGGTCCAACTAGAGTTACTAGTCTCGGTGAAAAGCACTATGCATATGTATTGGCTGATGGCTACTCTAGATTTACTTGGGTGTATTTTCTTGTTCATAAGAATGATGCTTTTAAGGCTTTTGAAAATTTTGCAAAAGGAGTTCAAAAAGAAAAAGGTTTTTGTATTTCTTCAATTAGAAGTAATCATGGAATTGAATTTGAAAATGAATTTTTCAAAATCTTTTACAATGAAAATGGTATTTCACATACATTTTCTTCTACTATAACTCATCAACAAAATGAAAATTGAACTCTAGTGGAAGTGGCTAGAACAATGCTTCATGAGTATAACTTACCATTATACTTTTGGGCAAAAGACATTAACACATCTTGTTATATTTCAAATAGAGTTTGCAAAAGACCAATTTTAAATAAAACTTCTTATGAGCTTTGGAATAATAGAAAACCCAAAATCTCATATCTAAGAGTATTTGGATGAAAGTGTTTTATATTAAACACCAAGGATAATCTTGGGAAATTTGACTCTAAAGTCAATGAAGGAATTTTCCTAGGATACTCCACCTCTAGTAAAGCATATAGAGTATTTAATAAAATAACTCTAATAGTTAAAGAATCAATGCATGTTGTGTTTGATGAATCCAACTCACTTAATCCTAGAAAGGATATTTGTAGTGTTGATGATGATATAGGTGAACTTGTGGACACAAATGCTCAAGATGAAAATTCTAGAAAATCTTTGGAAATAAGGATCCTAACAAGGAAGAAAATGAGGAAACACCTCAACCTACTTTGAAGGATGATCTTCCAAAGGATTGGAAATTCAAGAAAGCGCATCCTTAAGACCTCATCATCGGTGATACTACAAAAAGGGTAACAACTATATCTTAACTTAAGTCTATTGTTAATTTAGCATTCATTTCTCAAATTGAACCCAAAGTCATTGATGATGCATTGAATGATGAATTTTGGGTCCTTGCTATACAAGAAGAGTTAAATCAATTTGAGAAAAATAAAGTTTGGACTTTAGTTCCTAGATCAAAACATCATCCTATTATAGGCACCAAATGGGTTTTTAGAAATAAGATGAATGAACAAGGTTTCATAACTAGGAACAAAGCTAAACTAGTAGCTAAAGTTATAATCAAGAAAAAGACATTGATTATGATGAAACTTTTGCCCCTGTTGCAAGATTAGAAGCTATTAGAATGCTACTTGCATTTGCATTATATATTGATTTTAAACTTTATCAAATGGATGTTAAAAGTGCATTTTTGAATGGTTTTATTGAAGAAGAGGTTTATGTTGAACAACTTTCAGGTTTTGAAACATTTTATGGATTGAAACAAGACCCAAGAGCTTGATATGAAAGATTGAGAAACTTCCTATTAGAAAAAGGATTTTCTAAAGGAAAAGTTGATACAACTCTTTTCATGAAGAAATCCAAACACGATTTATTAATTATTCAAATATATGTTCATTATATTATTTTCGGTGCTACTAATCATTGCTTATATGAGGAATTCTCTAAGTTAATGCAAGGAAAATTTGAGATGAGTATGATGGGTAAGCTAAAATTCTTCCTCGGATTACAAATCAAGCAATGCAAATATGAAATTTTCATCAATCAAAATAAGTATACTGGAGACATTCTCAAGATATTTGGCATGGATGGAGTCAAATCAAGCAAAACTCCAATGAGTACCATTACCAAACTTAAGAAGGATGAGAATGGCAAGTCGGTTGATGAAAAGCGATTTAGAGGTATGATCAGATCCCTTCTTTATTTAACTGTAAGTAGACCCGATATAATGTTTGTTACTTGCTTGTGTGATAGGTTTCAATCAAGTCCTAAAGAGTCTCATTTGAATGCAATCAAAAGAATTTTCAAATATTTAAGTAGAAGTTTACATTTAGGACTTTGGTTTCCTAAGAGTTCTTCCTTTGACTTGATTAGTTATTCGGATGCTGACTTTGCCAGTAGTTTACCAGATAGAAAGAGCACTTATGGAACTTGTCAAGTTTTAGGATAATGTTTAGTTTCTTTGTTTAGTAAGAAACAAGTTTCGGTTGCCTTGTCCACTATAGAAGCAAAATATGTAGCTGCAAGTTTATGTTGTTCACAAGTTTTATGGCAAAAATAACAATTGATGGACTATGACATTCACATTGATCACATTCAAATCAAATGTGATAACACAAGTGCTATAAACCTTAGTAAAAATTCCATTCAAGATTCTAGAACAAAACATATAGACATTAGACATCATTTCTAGCGTGATCATGTTAAAATTGGTGATAACTCTCTTGAATTTGTTGATACAAACAATCAACGTCCAAATATTTTTACCAAACCTCTCAATAAAGAGAGAATGAATTTTATTAGACATGAATTAGGCATGATTGATGGTTCTTGTTTATCTTGAATGCATATTTTACTTACTTTAGTTCTTGATCATTTGTTTATGATTGGTATATTTCTAGTATCATATTCTAGTTTGTTTTAGTAGTATGTTTAAATTATTAATTTGATGGTTGGACTTCACTCTTTCATATGAAATCATGTGTGCTTATTAAATGCTTGATGAATTGTTTGATAATGATGTTAATTTTGATCATTTTCTTTTAATATAAATTCTTTATATATTTTTCTTTTTCCTGCAAACTAATTAATTATTTTATTGCGATTTGTCTCCCTCTTTAAATGAATTTTTGAATATTTTTCAAAATCACTATTTAATATTCTCATTATCTTCAATTAAATTCAAAATTATGTGCATTAAATTCATAAGTACTTGATTGCATATTATTCTGGACATATCAGCTCTTTTAAAAGTTTCAAGGACCATATTGCATTTTTTTGCTTCCTAGCGTCGCAGCACTATCATAGTGCTGGGCAGCGCTATGCGTGTCCTGCCCGGAACTCATTTTGGGTCATTTCTCAATTGAGAAACAGAACTGATCCTCGTCTGCGATCCCAACTGGGATCAGGCTCGAGATATTTATCCCGACCTGGACATGCACATATCCTGACCGGGACTTCAATCTTGATAGCCCTAGGAATTCAATTTTTGGCATTTATTTAGGTCATCATTCCTAGTCAAAAATGACTTTCAAGAAGCTTTTTGACTCCTTTTCAAATTTTAAACTTTTCCTAACCCTACCTCATGCCTATATATACCACACTATTTTCTTTCCACATTATTCATCTCTTCCTCATTTTTTTTACAATATTTATCTCTCTTCTTATTTTCTTTAGCCTTCATTCTCTTCAAACTATGGCTCCCAAGAAACCTTCAAAAATTCATACTTCCTCTTCTTCTCAAGATCCTCCTCTAAAAAGGATAAATCCAAAAGAAGCTACTCTTCTTTCTCTTATTCTACTCAAGAGATCAAGAAGAGAATGTCTCAATTTCAAAAGAGAAGTTTCATACCACTAAGATTTATGCATGAATCCACTCTCAAATCTCTTGGTTGTTATGATGAATTTAAAGAACTGGTTTTGAGAGGTGGGTTATTAATTTTGCTTTCAATCCTCTACATTCTTACAACTCTCTCAATGTGGAATTTCTTTCTACCTTCACTCTACGATTGATAAAATATGATGATGATAATCTATATTTTTCCATGCGGTTCAAATTGGGTGGAAGAGAAAGATTTATGACCTATCAAAAGTTTGACACTCTTTTTGGGTTCAATCAAAAGGGACATACTCAAGTTAATCCTCATTGAAGTGCTCATAATTTTTGGAAAGAGATTTGTTCTCCACAAGCTCCACAAAACTTCTCTACCGAACATACTAAAGCTTCTAATCTTAAATCCAAGGCTTTATGGTATGTTCATCAATTTATCACTTATTCCATTAATGGAAGAGCCCTTAACAATGAGACAATTTCCCTTGATGATCTTTTCATTCGTCATTGTCTTGTTGATAATGAGCCTATTCAATTAGGAAGATTTTTGCAATGGAGATTGTGGCTCATAAGTGATTCCTTAGTTTGAGCTATTTGTGTTGGAGGTGTTGTCTCAAAATTAGCTGAATTCTTTGGAGTTGAACGTGGTCCTTTGAAATCCACTCCCCCCTCTTTTCTTGATGATAACTTCATAAAAAATTCCAAACAACTTACCTCTATTAATGATGCTTGGGTTTGGAAGCATGATCTTGGAGCTAGTGAGCACTTGGATGCTCTTTTACAAGATATTAATGAATATGAAGGTGCAGGTCAAGAAGAAGGTCAAGAGACACAAGTTCCTACTTAAAGAACAAGGCCAAGACAAGAGGGTACTTAACAAGAAACTCAAGCTTTAGGAGATGAACCTTAATGGGTTGGGCAACTCCTTGATAGAATGATCTTAATGGAAAGAAATTTCAATGAACACTTTGATCAAATGAATGCTAACATCATTCATCTTCAACATGATGTCCACTATCTCTATGAGCAACAAGGCTACTCTTGCTCACATACACCTTTTGCCCATCCTTCTCCACCTCCTCCTCAAGACTAGTAACCTTTTTATTTCCTTTTTTTCTTTGTTTGCTCGTCAGTATCTATTTGGTTTATTATCAGTATATTTTTGGTTTCTGAAACTTTGAGTTGTTGGTTTTTATTTAAGACTATTTTGTGTCAATTTATATTTGGTTGATTTTTGGTTTATGAGCTAGGAGCTGTTAGTTTTTATCATGGATATTTCTTGTTTACAATTGATATTTCAAATATCAATGTACTCCTATCTTTTTATTAATGCAATCTTATTTTTCTTAATTCCTATTTCTTTAATTCTTTTTTATTTTTCCAAAGGGGGAGAAAAATATTTCAGTTTGCTTAATTCTTTTTGTGATTATTATTTATTAGTATTTATTTCCTTATTATTTGTTACATGCATTGTAAATGCGGCTAGTTTTGTATTAATGATCATGTTATCATGTTTTAATATTTGTGATGTTAAGCCTTGTTTTGCTTACTTGCATAATTTTATTTAGTCTTTCACAAAGGGGGAAAAAAATTTTTGCAAGTTGAACTTTCATATTTTTTCATTGTTTTATTTCTTGATCTTTAAAATGCTATATATACTATTTTTGTGATGCATTATCTTAGTAAAATTTTTCTTCTACCATATTTATGTTTCTTAAATATTATGTCAAGTATTTAATGTTGTTATTTTTTAACAAAAGGAGATAAATTTTAAAATTTATATTTCTTATCATGCCAAACAGGGGGAGAAATAAAGAAATATATATTTTTCATTAATTTTTATTTATTTGAATTTCTTACTCCTTATAGTTATTATTTTTATATGCATAAATTTAGGGGGAGTAAAATTCATATAATGGAATTTAAATCATCACACACTTCACTTTATATTTTTTCTCTCAAACTATAAATAAGTTTGTCAAAATCAAAAAGGGGGAGATTGTTGACCTTAGCAATGATCAATCTTCATTTTGATCTTTAACAAACTTATTTTTGAGCATCTAATGTGTTTGTTTCAAGTGTGTAGAAGTTAGGTTCAAGGATACAACCAATAGGCTTGATGGGAAGTCTAAACAAGGCCATTTGAAGGTTAAATTGCCAATTGCAAGCTCTATCCCAACTAGGACACCACCGGGACCATATGCACTCATTTGGGACATAAACAAGCAAATTGAAATTTTGACCAGTACCCATTCCGATCCTAATCCCAACCGGGACCGTGCCCCTGATGAGGCAGTCACGACCGGGACCGTGCCCTTGATCGCACCCCTGATTAGAACCAACTTCACCAATTTTTCAAGAAATTGGACAGTACTAATCCCGATCTCTATCCCGACCGAGGCGCTACTCCTACCCAGCTAGAATTTCAAATACAATGGCTATTAACGGCTACTGAATTCTCGTCCCGACCAGGAGTGATGAAATCCCGACAGGGATTCAAATGAACTTTGAATTTGTTGGAAATAAAATTATTATTTCTAATAGCTATAATTAAATTGCTCAAGTATAAATATGACCTCTGAAGATGATTTAGAGGTTAAGAAACTTGATTATCCATTATTTACTTCAAAAGCATTCATTTAAGCTCTCATTTTTCTTTAAATACATTTTATTTTTGTATAACTCTTATAAAAGTTGGTGAGTGATTAGAATAGAATTTCTTATTCTTCTATTTTCTGGAATTTAGAAAACGGGAAGTGAGGATCTATTCTAAAGGATTTGGTTTAAGTGTTTAGCCATTAAAACACTTGGGAATTTGGTTTTAGTGTAAGCCCTGAAAAAACTTGTATAAGGTTTGAGTTGAGCCTAAAACTCAAGTTGTAAAAATCAATCTAGGGGAATAGATTGTGGTGATTCAAAATCCTAACTTCGGGATAAGTTAGATGGAGACATAGGATTGTTCAGAATCTGAACTCTTTAAATTCTTGTGTTGATCATTCTTCCTTCTCAACATTCTTCTAATTCTTGCTTATTTATTTTTAAGTTTTGATTTTTATTTGATATCCCTATTCACACACCCCCCCCCCCCCCCCCCCCCCCTCTAAGGCATTTTCAACTTATATTCAGTATTTTAAGGTAATTTACCCTAGCAACATGCTTACATATTGATTTGAACCAATGATCAGTTTCAGCAAATAAGTTTTGGACATTACCCATCAATAATTTCAACAAGCATATGGTTATTACTTTCATTGATTTTTCCTTGATGACAACAGTAATTGACAGCAAATATATTTCATATTTAGCTTTATTTATATGAATGATTTAGCTATAATAAAAATCTATACACTCATAGTGTATATCCTTTATATTACACCATGATTACTGGTGTCTTATCTCAGCATTATTTATATATATATTTATATTAGCAATATTACTCAGCAATAGTCTTTGGGACAATGCTTGGTTATACATATAGCCTTGGGGACATACAACTGGGTAGTTAGCCCTTTGAGGGCAGCTCTGCGTATGCATATGACCAGCAATTTTATACACTTAGGCTGCTCAATGTCATCATGAATGTGTCAACTTTAGCATAATCATTTGGCTATATATTTTATGAGTGTATGGAATGCCTTTTTTTCATCATGCTTCAGCTTATATGATACTTGAGTTAGCAAAACTTTATATTATTTTAGAAAATGATACTTTATATCAAATCGTAGCTTATAATGATTTATATGTGTATAATCAGTGGCTTTACAACTATTATCAAGATAATTAGTTAAATGCAAATTTATTAAAAGAAAATAGTTTTTGCTTCTGCTTTGTTATATTTTTACCCACTCACTAAGTATTTTTATACTCAACCCTCATCTTTAATTTTTACAGATCCTTAGGAGAATCAACAGTAACATCCAATGTCTAGAAGAGGTTGTGCTAACAAGTCTGATATTTTGTCTTCTATGCTAGCATAAGTTATTTATCTAAGTTTAGAAGTTGTAGATGTATTTTAAGTTTCGAAGTTATTTATCTAACTAGTGTATTTATTATTTAATAATTAGAGTTTCTCTAAAGCTTAAAGTTTATGGCAAGTTTAATCCATTTACCGTATTAGCATAGCCAGCCGTCAACTAGTTACGCCCGCTTATTAGCCAGTGGAGTGGGTGTAACATGTTATCCATAGCAATCCAATTTACTAACCTCATACCCTCAAGTCGACGAAGAAGTGGAAAAGAAATAACTTTATATTTAGTTTCAGAAATAATCACCAAGACGGCCTTATAAAATCGAATAAGGCTATTCTAAATTCATCCATGTCTTTGCAAAGCATTCATTCACTCTCTAAATATCACTAACATTAGGTTGCCAAGATGCTTGAGACTGTTGATCCATAGACAATGTTTGTTGATTTTTATTTCGGCATTTACCATGCAACTTCGTTTGAGTTGTGTCACTATTCTGCAAAAAGGCTAAAGACTTACGCTTTGGAATTTTTTGTGTTGTTAAAGTCTATTGCATAGGGCTTTGTTGAATTGTTAAATTGCTAAAGGAGAAATAATAATTGGATCATGATCCAAAAGAGAGCCCAAACCCAAATCAAGGTTATTTCATGAAGCTTCCCTTTATGAATCAAAAACTTCTAGGTTCCCACCACTATTTGAATTTATAGAAACGTCAGAACGTGAATCTTTCCCCAATTCATGCTTATCCAAATCAAATTCTAAATTCAACAGTAGATTCTCCTAAGATTGCATCACCACATTAACAACCGCCAAATAATCTTTTTGGTCCTCATTAGTCACCAGAGCATCGTCTTGAATTTTAACCGAACTAACATCACTCATCTTCATCAAAACTTGCATCTCCTTGCCACTATTTTTGCTAGAATTAGAATTAAAATCATATGAAAATGATGATTTTGAAGTTTAAAAACTCCATGAAAAAAACTTAGGACATAACTCTTCCTCTACAAAAAAATTCAAATGAAGTGTTATCATACACAAAAGTAACTCATTTATGAATAGGTTGTGCTTGTGAAGTACTAATTAAAAAATGAGTTATAGCATGATGGGATTTGTTATATGTGTTCATATCTAATGTTAAGAAAACTCCTACCTATGATGCAATCCATCAAAAAAACTCATAAGTCCAAAAACGGATAGGAACACCATTACAACGTAGCCACACAACTCTTTCTTTGAATTGTACATATGCTTCCCCATCCATCAATATGTCAAACCATTCATACAAAAAGGAATTCTCAAAGCAACATTCATGTTTCTTCTCCTTTGAGTTGAAAGTTAATAAATCTCCCATCCCTCCCAAACATCTAGCTTGAATATGTAAGGAACATAAGGACTGAATAAGACATTGAATTGAAAAAATTAGTTGAATATCTCTTAGAACACCCACAGCGGATCGAACTAACCATTCATCACTGTCCAAGCTACCAGTGAATTCCCTCAAACTCAACTATGTCCAGTTTTCTTTATAAACAACTGGTCCCATTTTCTTGTCCTTATCAAACTTCTTTTTACTATTATCTATCACCTCTGCTTACTTCACATCCTTAACACCCCTGATTATCTTCGTATAAGAACGACTGTGACGAAGCTTATAAGCTATATCATGAACATTGTCTGCTTTGGTTGGGCATCCATCTATTTTTCCTAATGATGAACAAATAAACTCCTGTTTGTTCAATTAAATGGAGTACTGTAATAAGAGACTTCCCCACTGAGTTTGTTTCCTCCAATTGAAATAGTATTGATAAATTGTAAAGCTACTGAACAATCTGATAAATTCTTGAACCTTACTCTTCATTAAAATGATTTTGCTGGTGAAAAAATCTCTTCTATTTTCCATCTCTTGGCAAACAAATTCTATAAATTCTTTGTTATTGTGAGGAAAATTGCGAAAGAAAATAATTCATCCCACCTGTTGTTTTTTTGCAAATCCCACATCATTTTTTTTTGTAAAGAATTTGAGGAGCTGTTTGGTTACAAATAAGACTCCTCCCCCCCCTTTGTTTAGTAGGTCAATCACCATGTAGTAATTGGTGTACCATTGAAAGCTATTAGTTATACTAGTAGATAATTTATGGAAAATTCTCTTGAGTGTATACTTGAGCTTTTGGGTGTAAGTGAGAGTTAAATATTTTGTAGTATGGTTGTAATAATTTTCCACATAGTAAATATTTTTCTCTTGGTTGTCTTTTAACAATGCCCATGGTTATTATTGTGTTTCTCTCTTTTATTTTTCAAGTGTTTTTGTTTATATTGTGATCTAAAGGGGACAAGGGATTTGTTGGATTGTAAGCCTATTTTCCCCAACAATTTATATCAGAGCCAATGGTTAGGTAACGAGCTTGAAGGCGGTGTAGGAATTTCTTTAAAATTCTTAGTATGCTTTGTGGTTGCGGCTTTGTCCGATCTTCCACATCAGAAAATTTTTTTTAGAAATTGTTGTGATCCAACTTAAGATCCTCTAAATACGGTATTATATTTATTGAGTGTGGTATTGTGTAAGTAAGTGTAGCCAAGAAAGTTTTGTCATAAAGGCTATAATCGCCTAAGGAAGTTGGGACTTAAGTGGTACCGTTTGTGTCCCCCCAATCTCTCCTGAAAACTTTCTTAGTGTATTTTGAAGACACAATTGTTCACTCATTATTCACGCATGAGGTCACTGTAGCAGGAAGTACTGTTCAAGTATACGGAGGTGTTGTGCATTGTTGAGCAAAAATGAGCTTCAGATTTGATATGGAGAAATTTGATGGGTGTGTTGATATTGACTTGTGATGAGATGAATTCAATGATAATCAATCTGGTTTGCACAATTGTTTGAAGGTGTGGGCAATCTTGGCACCTAAAGAAAAATTGTCGGTGGAGCGGGGTTTGGCAAATTGCTCCAAAATCAATAAATAGAGATGTTGATATTGTCGCCAACAGTGGTCTCTTTTCTCCATAAGAGACTGGATTATCCTTTTATCATGTTATTGATCTCTAAGAGTTACCATAAAAGAGGACATGTTATTGCTAGCGGGTCCACAAGTTTTCTCATGGGCATTGGCTTGGTATAGATGCAAGGTGTATGGTGGAAATGATGTCAATGGCTAAGGAACTCTCGGGGGTGGCACCATAAATTTCAGCAAATTTTTTTCGACATGAACTGGCTGAGGTGAAAATTCTTGGAGTTGATGAATTCCAAGTGTGTATACTCTTATGGTGGAGTATGACAATTCTTATTTTTAGAACTGTGACTGTCGCAACTGATGGTGAGGTAGCTGTTGTTTTTTTAATTTTTTAATCATGGTGGAGATTGTTGAAAGATGATAAAAAAGAATTAAAAATGGATGTTATCCCACAATGGTTAGAAGTGAAGGAAGAAGAGAATTTAAAGGAAAATTCTCTTGGGTGTACTTGAACTTTTGGGTATGTGTGAGAGTTAAATATTTTGTAGTGTGATTGTAATAACTTTCCATATAGTGAATATTTTTCTCTTAGTTGTCTTTTGACAACGCCAGTAGTTTTTTCTCCATTTTGGAGATTTCCACGTTAAATTATTATGTGTTTCTCTCTTTTATTTTTCAAGTATTTTTGTTCAAGTTGTGATCTTAGTGGATGAATGGAATTGTTAGATTGTAAGGGGCCTATTTTCCCTAACAGCTTTATCTAGGGAGCTATCCACAGAGACGTTGAAGGATACTGTTGAAAGAATTGACGGAGAAATAAAGAAAATGGATGACGAATATTTAAGATCAACCATTGATTACTTGGAGTTGCTAGGTGATTTAACGCCTATATAGTGAGGATGACCAAGTACCTTTCGATGCCCGAACCTCAACATTGCTAGTGGACTAGGCATCCTTTATATGAAGCTGATTTTGGGATGGGGAAGCCTGTGTCTGTTAGGCCAGCAAATCCACTTCTGGGTCTAGGATACATAATGCAAACTCCAACTCCAGACAAAGATGCGAGATGGGCATTAGTCATTTGCCTAAAAGAAGATCATATGCAATTATTTCTGAAAATGTTTGATGAGGTTTCGATTTGACTTCTAATACATATGTTAATTAATAATCTAATATCATGACTTGGGTTTGTCAGCAGAAATTCAACTTCTTCTATTCAAACAATGCTGTGATTTCTTCGTGTTAATTAATTTAATTTCAGCAAATCTTATTTTATGCATTTGTAAGTTGTTGGGAGATCATTTGGACTAAAAATATTTATCAATATTATCAAAATTCTTTAGCATTCTTCATTAATCAATTTCCAATTTCAATAAGAAATATTTATCAGCCATATTCAAAAAAATAAAATAACACATTCAAAAAAATAAAATTATATAATACATTATTTAAAAATTAAATTTTAATGAAAGAAAAATAAACATCAGCTTTTCTTAGGAACTCAACTAAGTATGCTAATACATATCAGTTTTCAATGCAAATGTTGTAACTTGCTAGATTTCCAAAGTTAAATTCTCTTTTCTCTTATAGTCCCTTCTTTCCTTTCAGAATTTTTTTTTCCATATCCTATCTGAGCTGCGTCTTACCAGTAGCAGCTCTTTTCCTTTATTTTCTCTTTATTTTCTTTTTATATTTTGTTAGTTTTTGATAATTTTTTATTATCTGTAATGGATATCTTTTAGGGATTTTGTTCCCATCTTCTCCTCTTTTAAATTTAAGATTATTTTTCAGATTTAATAGCAGATCTACTATCAAAATTCTCAACCTTAGAAAAAATTATGAAACTAAGAGCGAATAAAAGGTCCTTTATTTTCTACATGTATACAAAAAATCAACCAGAGAAAATTTTTTCTACATGTTTCATGATATTGAATAATGATGAGGAATCTGATCAGATTTAGATGGTATTTATGAAGACAATCTTGTTGCCTCTGGCTTTGGGAATTGATGATCTCAAAGCTAGATGGAGATAAAGATGGTCTGCTCCAATCTGATGGAGCATAAAGTTCAAGTCTCTATTATAAAGTTTTAGCCATCTAATTTTTCTTAAATTTATTTGGCTTACATAGCTTTTGATTTCTTGTATATAATTTATTTTAATGAAACTTTCTACTTGTTTAAAAACATTAAAAATTAAATTATTGTGAATAAAATCAGAAGGTAAATTAAGATCCTTCTACAGTACAATCATTTGTATCAATACTAATAAAATAATAACTGTTATATTACTACTAATTTAATTGTAGTCATTGATACAATTTATATGTATTGGTACAATAAAAAAGTCAATAGTTGTAATTAAATAAAAATAAATCTAACGATTATAATTTCATTTGTATAGATACAAATACTTGTACTATAATAAGAGCCCAATATATCTATTAAAATTCTTTAGTATTCTTCAGTTATCAAATTTTAAATTCTTAAATTTTAAATTGGAATAAAAATATTTTTAAGGTGGTGTCTCTAATATATTGGAACCTACAAATTTTTTTTAAGGTGGTGTCTCTAACAAATTTAACAGTTAAAGTACTTAAATATCTTATTTTATGCAGTAATTTTATTTAAATCCCTTTTATATCAGATTTTTTTAATTTTTCAATATAAAAAGTTTATTTTTTCACTCATATATATTAAGTTTGAAAGACAAATATATTGAATATTATTAAAATAAAATAAAATAAAACTATTATTATAGAAAAATAAAATCAAATAAAATATTAAATTTATTTTAAAATTTATTTGAAAGAGTGAAAAGAAAAACACAATTTAACTAAAAATACAAGTAAAAGTTTATTTATTACAATTAAAAATAAAAAATAAAAAAATTTAATGAATAAAATTTTGATTTGTCTAAAATTATGAGTAAAAAATTAAAGTCAACCACTATAATTACTAAAATAAAAATAAAAGGAAAAATATTTATTTTTTTCTAGTTTAATTTGATAAATGAAAAAAATACATTTTCATTTCAAATAATATTAAAAATTAGAATAAAAATAAAATAAAGTTTAATAATTTGTTAAAAAATTAGATTAAAAAAAAAGTTTAACATAAAATAAGGGTATTTAAGTCAATTTGCTGTTTAAAATAAGACAAACAAACACTTTAATCTGTAAAATTTATTAGAGACACAAATTTAGAATTTGGAGATTCAGATATCTAATTATAAGAAACATTGTTAGAACACCAAAATAAAAAAAAAAAATTTAGATACCATTTATGCATTTATAGTTTATTATTATTCTTTATTGTCTCTTTTAATTTTTTCATTTATAATAATATACTTATATTATATTTAAAAAAATTAATACATTAAAATTATACAATTTTATATTATATTATTAAGAAAATTTAATTAAAGAAAAATAAACATCAGATTTTCTTAAGAACTCAACTAACTATTTCCATACAGTCAACTTCCCATGCATGTGCATTATGCAAATGTTGTTACTTGGTAGATTTGAAAGTTAAAACCTCTCTTCTTTTCTAGTATCTTCTTTTCTTCTCAAAGAACCTTTTTTTTTTTTTTCCAGATTCTATTTGAGCTGCTTGTTGCCAGTAGTAACTGTTTTTCTTTTTTTCTTTTTTTGGTTTCCTTCATATATTTTGTTAGTTTAATAATTTTATGCTATCTTAATAGGTATCTTCTAAGGGTTTTTGTCCCTTTTTTTATCCTCCTTTAAATTTACATCTTTTTTAAAATTTGATAGTAGATCATATATTATCAAATTTTTCACTCTTGGCTGAAATCATGAAACTATGAGGAGAAAAGAGTCTCTTTTTTTTTTTTTTGGGTTATTTTCTTATGAGTAATACAACAATTGTAGCCTACATTTTGAGGACAACTTGTGACTAAAATAAATTTCGTAACTTGGTATATATAGCAAGAGATGACATATTTTAAAGTTAGCTATAGAATTTAAATATTATATAGCTATTTTTCCTATTTTTAACTACATAAAAAATGGTATTATTTTGTAGCAAATTTATATCCAGTTATGGGATTATTTGCTATATATATATATATATGGAGCTAATAATATATTTTATGGCCAAATACACCTTTTCACCCTTGAACTTTACAACTTTTAACCTATTGTACCTCTCAACTATCATTTTTTTCCTATAACACATCTATACTTCTATTTTGGACCCATGACACACTCGATTTGGTAACAGTATGCACGTGCATTGACATAACTTAAGTTAAATGACATGGCATCCACGTCATTTTAGAGTAAAGTTTTAACCTAAGTTAAAAAATGATAAATTGGGTAAACATATGAGATGAAAGCGTTGTTCAAAATAAAAATGAGGTAAAAGCTATGTCAAATATAAATAAAAAATTCACAAATTCTTCAAGAAACCCTAAACCCCTTTTTCTGCAAAAATCAAATATTTTCAAAAGAAATCGTGCAAAGATTCGACTGAGTAACCAAGCTTTGTCTCTATTCTTCTGTATTTTCACCAAAGGAAAATGCCATTTGAATTAATAATCAAAGAAGGAAATGGATCTTTGGCCTCAAATGCTTCTCGGGGTTCGTTGGAGTGTGGGGAATGGTTCAAGGGTGAGGTTTTGGATGGATTATTGGATTATGGGCTTGCCTTTGATTGATATCGCTACAATGCCTGTGCCGGATGCTAATCGCAATCTTATGATTTGTGAGTGTGGGGATCGGGAAACTGGATGGAAGTGGGAGCTTTTCACCCCTTATCTTCCTCAGCAAGCTCTTTTATCTATTACTGCATATATTCCGCCAAATGTTCACGGTCCTACAGATAAGATTTATTGGGGTTTAAGTAGCTCTATTAAATCTGTTATTCATGCTTTACGGGAGTTCAGGTTGGCCAGTGGGATGATTCCGGTAAAAGTCATGTCCAAAGGTGGATTAGTTAGGTGCCTCCTGGAGAAGAATGGATTAAAGTTAACATAAGTTGTTCCCTTCTCTTTCAGCCACCTCTTGGTCCTCTTTTGCATACTAATCAACACATTATGCCAAGTGTTCACTTTGGACCTTTCACCGCCAGGCAACCAAACAGTCAACGCCGCCAAATCCTTCGTAGTAACGCTAAGACCCTCCTCAAGCACCGCCCCATCAAGTAGCGATATCAAATAAGAACAGAATCCTCTGGTAACATCACAATCGCTATCAATTAAAAATCTCATCTTTCCATGATTGTCTAATTGTGCATTAAGCCAGACTCGAGAAGTGCAAGGAGGAAGAAGAAGAAGCAGCATCAGCTTTGAAAGAGAGAGCTGCAGAGGATTCCATGGAAGGAAAGGTGAAGTTGTTGAAGAGGGTTAAAGCGCTTTGAATGAGAGTGAAAGACAAGTACATAGTTGGGTACTAATTGTTGAAGAGATTGAGATGGATGAGAGAAGAGTAAAGAAAGGGGTCTTTTCTTTGTTTTTAAACCCTGGATTGTAGCCTTCTTCTTCTATTAAATAAAGAGGGAATGTCTTTTATGTCTTTAACAATGGAAAAGGTCCACATCAGATCTATTTTGGAGTGTCAATGCGCTTTGTTTGGAGTGTAAGCACGCACTAATCCATGTTGGCAGACCTGATGTCTAATAGAAATAAGTTTGTTACCTTAGAGGGTGACATGGGTCCAAAATAGAAGTATAGATGTGCTATAAGATAAAATGATTGTTGAGAGGTGCAATAGGTTAAAATTAGAAAGTTCATGAGTGAAAAGGTGTATTTGGCCTATATTTTATCCATTTAAATTTTATCTCAATGCTAATTAATTGTAGCATTATCTTTTTTTTAAGGAAAAATCTATATTATTTAAAATAAGGGTGGAAATTTTTGCACTACACTAATTAATTTCTACACTTCTCTTTTAATTTTTTAAAATTATAAATTACATAATTATCATTTAGTTAAAACATTTAGAGCATCTCCAATGGTACTCTTTAAAATAAAGAGCATGTTTTAGGTAATAAAGAGTATCTTAAGAAGTTTTTCAATATAAAGAGTAAATAATTTTATTTAACCTTACTCTTTAATTTGTTAAATAGATGAGTTGTGATTTTAAGGATTTCAAAACAACTCAATTGTTGTTGAGTTGGGTTCTCAAGGGAAGTAGTGTTCCTAGTAAGTGGACGGTTAAGCTCAATGTGTTCAAATTTTGGGTATGGTGGGTCTTGGCAACGGAGAATGGTTCGATCAATCAAGGGTGGAGAGCCCTTAGGAGCTCCTCGTGCTACATCACACCATGTGTTGATGAAATTGAGACAAGCAATACCCTCTGCTAAAACATGGTGAAGTCGAATTCCAATAAACACTCCACCACATGTGAATGTTGTTACCTATCATTAAGTGAAGAATATATGTATTAGAGATTTTATTAAGGAAAATGTTTGATGTCGTGTATTAGTATGCCCCATAGACTTTTCTCTAATTACATTATTAAAAAATAAAAAAATTATTTACAGACTACAAGTTTAAATCATTACATGATGGGTTCACTCCAATGCACCTTAGGTTTTAGATTCAAAAAAATTTGAAAAAAATTAAAATTTTAAAAAAATAAAATTAAAAAAATAGATATTAATTAACATTGGGGTAATATTGGAATTGTTCTCAACTTTTTTTTTTTTTTGTCTTTTTGCGGGCTGCGATATGTATTAGCGCCCTATTATTAAATTAGATATCTAAATTTATCGGTCAATAAATCATATATCAAATCATTGGATGTAATATATCCAGAATTAAAATATGATATATTTAAAATAAATAAAAATTTCCAAAGAAAAAAAACTTCAAATTTGTACCTGAAAAACAGCAAGAGGGAAAGAAGGGATTCCACTGGAGTAATCATCTATGGGGAGGAGTTTTAGATTAAAATCACAACTCATCTATTTAACAAATTAAAGAGTAAGGTTAATACACCAGATGGCAAAACCAAGTACAGTAGCTATCTGATCTTAACTACACATATATGGCATTACATGAGCAAAGCACGCGGCTTAGCTGATGATCAAGTGACCAAGTTGTACATAACTGTTGCTGGTAGAGCCATATTAGACCCTCCAGTGCCACAAAACTATTTTGGCAACAATGTGTCCTTTGCTGCACCAATTGCTTTATTTGGGGAGCTATCATCAAAGCCATTAAGGGCTCTATTGAAAGAATCGATAGGGAAATAAAGAAAATGAATGACGAGTATCTGAGATCAGCCATTGATTACTTGGAGTTGCTAGATAATTTAACGCCTATACTGCGAGGACCCAACACCTGTTGTAGCTCGAATCTCAACATTGTTAATTGGATGAGGCTTCCTTTTATGTGAAGCTGATTTTGGGATGGGGAAGTGATTATATGTTAGGTGCAGTATTTTTTTAGGTTGGTTTAATGCATGTTCTTTATGTTATGGTGTTTATTTTTATTAGAATTTAATTATTTTTATGTTTATATTTGTTTTTAGTAATGTGCTTGGCTTTCCTTTCAAAATAATGAATTTTATGTGAAATGTTGAATTGAATAGATGGTGGTGGAGCAACCTACAAGTGGATGGTGCATTAAAGAGAATGGTGGTGGAGCAACCTCCAAGTGGATGGTGCATTAAAGAGATTGGTGGTGGAACATGCATAAGCACTTGTGATAATGATGGTGGATGCTGCAATAAATTTTAATTTGATTGGGTGCTTTTGGTTAATGCTGTTGATGAAGTGGGAGCTTTTGGAGCAAGTGCTTTTGGTAGAATAAGAATTAATTTTTTAATTCTTGCAAAATGGCTATAAATAGCCATTGGCATAGACGTTGAAGGGAACAAGCAAAGAAGAAAAACATCAAAGAGTTGTGTGCATAGTATAGTATTGTGTGTGTAAGAAATAAAGAGGAGTGTTGTGTGTGTGCATGGTTCATGCATGTGAACTAAAGAAGAGGGAAGTTTCTTCTTCTTAATTTTTCTTAGTTTTTTTTTTTTATGTATTTCTCTTTTGCATTTGAGAGCATGATGAATATTTTGTTTAACTAATTTTATTTATTTTGGGGACTGTTGAACTTATTTTAATTTAAGTTGATTTATATATTGATTTTTCTATAAATTTACATTAAGCATTCATTAAGCTTAATTATTTATGATTTGGCCATTCATAATTGATTTTTAATTAAGGTTAATTATTAAGAAATATTAATCTTAATAGAAATATGAATGCTTGATTAATTGATTTAAGTCTAGAGACAGCTTAAATTATTTTAATTTCAATTGGTTGTGCTTCATGATTTATTTACTAAATTTGATTAGGTTTAAATTTAATGAGAATTAGTTAAAGCTTTTTCAATTGATAGAAATAAATTAAGTAATAATTACTTGAGAAAGATTAATAACTATCTTTGAAACTCCAAGAATTGCAATAGAAAGAAGACTAGTTTCTTGTAATCAGTTTAATTAAAATGTAGTGATATAATCCTTAACATCATTCTATCATTTGCTTGTTAAAATTTAAATTAATTAATTTTATTATTTAGTTTCAGGCTATTAAAATTTAGCAATTATAATTCATTTAATATTTGATTCTTGAACAAGTTAAAAAAAAAATTATTAGTTGGATAAACATTCAATCCTCATGGGATCAACTTGTACTTATTCTATATTACTTGACGAACTCGTATGCTTGCAAGATTCAATCACTTGTAGAGCAGATTATGCACGAAAATGATGCAGAAAGAGAGACGGTCATGGGAACAGAACTAAAAAAAATTAGAAATTATATGTGTTTTCTTCTTATTTATATATATATATATATATATATATATATATATATATATATATAACTGACTTGCCTTGATTTGTTTGGAAAAGAAAGAAATACTTTTCAAAGAAGGGTCAATCAACGAATTAATTCTCTCATAACTGATCTCAAACTATAACAAGTGGAAAAGAAAGGAGGAAGGGGGTAAATTACACTCACGGTACGCAAGATTTAGACTTCATATCACAAAATATCTAACTTTTAAAATGTACCACAAAACTCCCTAACTTTTCATTTTATACCAATAAAGTACCTAATCCCGATTTCTGGCTAAAGATGACCATGTGGCACGCTACGTGGCATCTGACATGGAGACACATGTCACACTTCGCTGACGTGGCACCACATGGTGCTGACGTAGCATTTGCAAGCCTGACACGTCAGTATAATATTACCATCACTAAAAGTGAGATACCGTAGTGGGACTAAGGCTAAAAGTTGGGTACCATGAATGAAAATTTCTGATTTTTTAGTTGATTTTTGTTTGTTTAATTGGTTTTTGTTTTATCATGATAAAATTTCAAACTTTATAGTTTTTAAGTGAAAATTTGTATTTTTAATGTGTATCTCGATTTTTAAATAAAATGAAATATTCATAATTTAAATTAATATTCAGTTCAATAAAAATCATTTAAAATTTATTATATATTGTTAACTCATAAACCGACTTGAATAGTAGTATAATGCATTGCTATTTTGATGTGAAATATATAGTATATATATTTTTAGCATATAATAAATATAAATTTTTATTTTTATTATAAAATATTCAATTATAATTATAATTTAATTTTTAAATAAAATAAAATGTTCATAATTTAAATTAATATTCAGTTCAATAAAAATTATTTAAAAATTATTATATATTTTATTAATTGAATATTTTATAATAAAAATATACTATATATATTTTATAACAAAATAGTAGTGCATTAAATTACTATTCGAGCCGGTTTATGAGTTAACACTATATAAAAAATTAGAAATAATTTTTATTGAATTGAATATTAATTTAAATTAAACATTTCATTTTATTTAAAAATTAACTTATAATCATAATTGAATATTTTATAATAAAAATTTATATTTATTATATGCTAAAAATATTTACTATATATATTTCATATCAAGCATTATACTACTATTCGAGGCGGTTTACGAGTTAACAATACATATAATAAATTTTAAATGATTTTTATTGAATTGAATATTAATTTAAATTAAATATTTCATTTTAGTTAAAAATTAAATTATAAATATTATAATTGAATATTTTATAATAAAAATAAAAATTTATATTTATTATATGCTAAAAAATATATACAATATATTTCATATCAAAATAGCCGCGCATTATACTACTATTCGAGCTGGTTTACGAGTTAACAATATATAATAAATTTTAAATGATTTTCATTAAACTGAATATTAATTTAAATTATGAACATTTCATTTTATTTAAAAATCGAGACAGACATTAAAAACACAAATTTTCACTTAAAAACTATAAAGTTCAAAATTTTATCATCATAAAATAAAAACCAATTAAACAAACAAAAATCAACTAAAAAATAAAAAATTTTCATTCATGATATCAAACTTTTAGTCTTGGTTCCACTACGGTATCTCACTTTTAGTGATGATAATATTATACTGACGTGTCAGACTTGTAAATGTCACGTCAGCGCAATGTGACACATGTCACTATATTAGATGCCATGTGGGTGCCACGTGGTCATCTTTAGCTGGAAATTAGAGTTGGGTACTCTATTGGTACTAAAATGAAAAGTTAGGAAATTTTTTGTTACATTTTAAAGGTTAAGTATTTTTGTGGTATAAAGTCCAAAACCTGAGTAGGATGAGTGAAATTTACCCGAGAAAGGGGTTACATTGCACTACACACAACACATGTACATGACTTGCCAAGCTATCATAAGTATTCCTTTCTTTTATATTTTATTATTATTATTATTATTTTGATTTTATATGCATAGTGGGTGCGCTTCTACTTCCATTGATGAGACAATTGAATTTTTTTTTATTAATTTCCAAAACCAAAATATAAAGAAGTAATGGCAGCAGCTGGTGGTGGATGGTGCTGTTACAAAGGCTACAGAGAAGTAGGGCTACAAACATAGAGGATATCATTACAAAACCAACATTACAAGACAATGTATATGATACCATACCATCAAGCAACATTCAAAACAAACAAACAAAAAAAAACCATCATTTCAGCTCTTCCATTGGCATGTATATGTATTTTCCAACTTTCACTTGTTGCTGCACGTTTCCAATTTTTTTTGGGTGCTGAACACACTTATGTACTATATGTATCGTTTTCCCTATAAGTGGTAGTTTCTCCTTACAAAAACCAAGGGCTGCTTTCTTCACATTCCCAGTGTTGCTTTCTTCATGTTCTTTTCTTCACATCTTTGCTGATCCAGAATTTCATCTCCATTGTCAGAGCCTTCACTTGTTGCTAGAACCTCAACAGCAACAAGCGAAAAGAGTACCTTGGTTTGTCATGTAGACTGCAACATTGAACTCCTCAGCTATCTTTGTCAATCGGGAGAGCATCTGCGCTAACTTTTGCTGAAAAAGGAAACTGGATCATGTCAATAGAAAGACAAAATATTGTCTATATTTGTAGAAGATAACATTTCCATAATTGAGAAGCTCATTAAGTTCACCTGGCGCTCTGCAAGTTCTCCTCTTCCTGTGAAATCCACTCGAAACAGGGCAATCACTGAATCTGCCACCATCTGAACAAGAAGCGAATAAATCTATCATCTCATCAGAACTCCTAATACTGGTATGACAGGATATCCTATGAGCAAAAAAACTAACCAAAAGTCTGAATGGCTCTTCAGACATTTTTGCAGCCAGGCCAAGAAGCAGGTTGTACTGATGCTCATAGGTATATGCACGGGCATAAATGATCTGCCAAATCCAGACAAAGCAAGTTAAAATAGGCTTCTTGAGTAACTTGATGGTAGAACAAAAGTTGATACTTACATTATCAAGGACAGCTCCTAGGTCCATGCCAAATCTTTCAGCGATTGGAACAATCCTATAGGGCCGGCTGCAAGTTATTATTGTTACGAAAACAGAATGCAACCAAGTAGACATCATATGAAGTTATTTCCTTGTAGAAAAAAGAGAACCAGAATATATCTCCGTTCCAGGCGTTAAGAAAAAAGGCGACGGTTAGGATACAAAGTTCCTTCGGTATCAATGTAAGCAACCTTTCCATTCCCTACTCGCATGTTGGTAGGAAGCTGCAAAGGCAATAGAATTGTTCATTTTGCAAGGGCTAACCCAATATTGTCTCTAATAATCATCTGAATGCCAATAACAATGCCGATAACATCAACTGCTTGCTAACAATAAATCCAATTTTTCTTAAAAGAGTGCAAAATCATGCTATATCTGATAGGCATCAAGGAGCAGCAGAGTGAGAGAGAAACCTGTGTAGAGACACAGAGAGTATGAGCAAGCTGCGTTTTCCCAGATCTGGAGTAATAATGAAATAATCAGTAGAGATACCATAAGTGATAATAGCTGAAAACAATCAACACAATCAACACAATTACGGAAACAAATGTATCTCACCGGAATTCCCCAAAAGCTTCAGTGATACATAGAGTTTCAATCCCACCTTTTTCAAATTAATCACAAAAACCCATATCAATTCCACAGAAACAAACAACAATTTCCATCACATTACAGCAGTAACAAAAACTAGTATAATATACCTCCTAAGAGTTCATCAAGGGCTTGACTTCCCGTTGTGATGCTAATTACTGATTTCCTCTGCAATAGAGGGAAAAAAACAAAGATCAACACGCAGGTTTATTATTATTATTATTATTATTTTGCTAACAAATGAAGCTAAAATATTGGGTGCTTTAATCAGATTTTCAATCTCACAAAGATGGCCAGTTATAACTTACACTGAGCAAAGCATCGCTTCCTGTTAGATAACCAAAATTCTGAGAAACAAAAATAAAATAGAGAAAAAAAGTTAAATTCAATAAGAGCAAAAAAAAAAGTTAAACTTATGCATCATTTGAAATTATCTTTAGGTTATCGTGAGATTTGTTTTTGCTAATTCTAACCACTATCTTCTCAGCAGCTTTGCAGATCTTATCAACTTTAGCCTCAGATAATCCTTTGATTCCTGTCAGATTCTGAAAGAAAAAAAAAAAAATCAACACATGCGCTATCAGATGACGCCACAAAAAACTTGAAGAATTAGAATTACTTCATTTTGGAAATTGATTTTACCTTTTTTGTTTGCATCATCAAGCCATTGCAAGTATAGATCCCTGCATCTTGAAGTTTCTTCACATCTCCAGCATTGATTCCTTGAGCTATCACTAAAAACAATTAAAAAAAAAAAACAACACGCAGCTAACAATTAACAGATTGATTTAAACAAGGTGAAATTTGCTATAGAAATCACGGAACAGAAAATCAATGATCTCATGCACAGACAACATCTAAGCTATATTTCCAATCAAATCAACAATCGCTTACTGACAGATAACAACAGCAACAAACAAACAGAAACAAAGAATCGCATTCAACGTCTACGTCGCTAGCAAAATGAACAGAGAAAATGAGAAGAAATATATTCCGTAGCTTACACTTGTCAATAGCTTCGAACAAGTCCTCTTCGTCATCAATGTCTTCTCGTTCCACGAGCTGTAACTGACTCTGCTCTTCTGCTCTGAAATAAACACATTTAGCAGATGCTCTTCGGCTCTCATATAGAAGCTCTCCGGCCGGTGTTGCAGCAGCGACCGTCGGTGTTGCAGCAGCAGCACTGAACACCAAATAGAGAATCAAAAACACAATCAACACTACCGTCAACAGCACGCAAACGTCCTCTTTCCAAGTGTTCGTTGCGAATCGCAAAGGCACATGTCTCCTCGCTGCTGTTCTGGCATTTCTTCGAGCTTCATGCCCTACATTCAGTTTGCGAAGACGCACTATAGGAGTACCTGGATACATCGCTCTTCCTGCCAAGCAGATTTGCCAAACAGGTTTTGCCTTTGTGAACAAGTATAAATTCAAGTATTTATACTTGAATTTTTTATTTCAAAAAGCGCGCGTAGTTATTATTGTTTTTTTTTGAAGGGTATTATTGTTAATTTCTTATTACTAGTTGTCTTCTTATATAGATATACAAAGATATTAATTTTACTAAAATAAATCAAATTTTTATAAAAATTTAAATAAACCCAAAAAAAATTCTTTGGCACTAACTAAAAACTAATTTTTAACTGATTACAATTTATTTTCTGAAAATAATTGAAGTTTCTTAGTTAGTTACGTGTAGAATATCCAAATAAAAATACTATGAAATAAATTCATTAAAATTTTTTACTTTTTTTTATAACTTTAGCTTATTTTTTATATGTAATATATATTGTGTAAAATTATATAAATAATAAAAATATAAATTATATATTAATTATAACTCATATATATAGAGCACATAGTACATTGAAAATAAAAATTCTTATAGTACATTGAAAATAAAAATTCTTATAATATATTTATACATATACGTTATAAGTATTTAATAATTTATTTACTTTAGTTAAATTTAATGTTAAATATTGTATCTCTCAACAATGACCAATGAAGTAAGCATTTTTTTTTTAAGTCTATCTAATTGATAAATATTAAAAAAATCAACGTTTAAAATATCTTGTGAAATAAGTCCTTCTTATTTATCAATTCATAAAATTTTTTATTTTTTTATAATTTTCTAATTACTTTTAAATGTATTATAAATTGTGTACAAATATAAATTAAACTAATAATATAAATATTAATTTTAATTATTAATCAGGATGCAAAATTTATTGCATTATAAATAAAAATATTTTGTAAAATTTTTGTATATGAATCTTGTAAAACTTTAACAAGTTATGTATTTATTTAAATTTGATTATAAATATAAATCTGTCTAACTTTTAAATATAAATTTTTTAAATTCTGACTACAAACTAAACCTATTTTCATCAATTTTAATTTTTTTAAAACTAAATTAATACTATTTTTATTAATTTATAAAAATATGTATGTCCTTTTTCATTCAAAAATAGTTTTACTCTATTCGTACTTTTATATATAGTATAGAGAAAAATTTTACAGTGTCATAATAACACCATATCATTTAGTAATTTTACCTATAATAATATGTAAAAAAAGGCGACAATGTAAGAATTTTATTTAATATTAATTTTTTAAGATAAAATATTCTTTTTGTATAAAAAATTAATAAAATAATTTATTTTTAGTCAAACAAAAAAAATAATAAATAATTGAATAATATAATTTTTTATTATTTAATTTTATTTCTATACTAAATTCAATCTATATAAAATTAAATTCTAGTAAAAATAAGATATAAATATGTATGTATTTAATTAAAAATTTTAACAGTTTATATTTATATTTATATTTTTGTTGGATTTTATATCACTTTATCTTATTTGGCTAATAATAATGAAATTGTTGTTTAATGTAAAATGCGCTCTATTTTCAATAATTACATTTTAGTATGTGGAAGAAATTTATATATGTATATATGATATTTCTCATTTTTATTAAATTTATTTAAAAAAATATTTATGTTTACTTGATATTATAAATTTATATTTATATCCCTTACAATTTTTTTATCAAACATACATTAAGGTTTGGTTTTTCACTGTAAAAAGAAAAGTGGTTATAAATACTAAAAGCATTCCCCAATCCACTATTTATTTAACCTAAACTCTTTATTATAAAGAGTGATCATAAAAAATAGGACTCAAACTCATTCTGTAAATCTAAATTATGAATTAGAGAGTGAGTAGAGAGTCAAAATTCACTCTCTATACAAAGGTTAATTAATATACTTTTGTTTTCTATACATAACCTTATTTTCTATTGGCTTCTTTTCTTGGAAAAAAAATTAAAATTAAATGCTTCTAAGATAAAACAAAATGAAGAATAAAACATAAAAAGTGCATTGGACTTAAATAAAATTGTTTGCTCTTTATATTAAATTTTTTTTTGATATGCTCTTTATTACCTAATATGTGCTCTTTATTTTAAAGAGTACCATTGAAAATACTCTAATAAAGCTAATTGCTAGTTCTGAGAAATTTTTTAATTGGTATATTCTTTATATTTTAGAATGATGCAAATAATTTTTATATTATAATAAATACTAATTCTACTAATTGATTAATCTATTTAATTATCATATAGTTTTGGGCGAGTACGAGAAACCTTAATATGATGGAGACTGCATTGGGAAATAGCTTTCCAAATCATTGCTGACAAACCCTCAGCACAAAAGAGAAAAAGATAGGGAGACAATGGATCCCCCTATCCAAGGCCTCTATTAGGTTGCAAGAAACCTTTAACTTGACCACTAATAATGAAAGAAAAGGAGATCATAGATAGACAAGTGAGAATTAACTGAATAAAATGAGCAAGGAAAGCCATTTTTATAAGAATTGCTTCTAAATAACCCTATTCAATGCAGTCGTTCAAAAAAAACTCTATCATATGCCTTGCTCATATTAAGTTTGAAAGCCATTGCACCTTTTTTTACCCCACATGCGGTGTTTCATAGAATGAAAAATCTCCAAAGCAACAATAACATTATCAGTTATTAGGCGGCCTAAGACAAAAGCACTCTGAGTTTGATTTATAAAAGAGGGAATGGCATACTTCAGTCTGCCAATAAGAACCTTAGAAATTAGCTTATAGAGGACATTGCATAAGCTAATAGGTCTAAGTCCTTCATGGATTCTGGAGACTTGAGCTTAGGAATAAGAGTGACGAGAGTGTGATTCAAACCAGGTGGCATGACTCCAGTATGAAAAAAATCCAAAATACATTTTGTAATATCTCCACCAACAATGTCCCAGAATTTTTTATAAAACAACGCAGACATTCCATCAGGCCCAAATGCTTCATTAGGATGCATTTGTTTCAGGGCTCTCATAACTTCATCTTCTATAAATGGGGCTGCAAGCCAGTGAGCATCTTTAGGAGAAAGACATGAATTAATTGCATCAATAGAACCTGAAAATGACATGGGTTTATTACTAGTAAAAAGGCGGGAATAATAATCAATAACCAGCCCTTCAATGGCATCCATCACCTCATAAGCCAGCCCATTCTCATCCTTTAGCTGAGAAATGAATCATGCCTTCTCCACCCAGACGCTTCCCTGTGAAAAATTTTGAGTATTTCAATCACCTGATTCCAACCATAACACCCTAGACCTTTGCTTCCAGTAATCATCATCTTTGGCTAAAAGATCATCAATCTCTCACTGAAGCTTGAACTGATTTGAAACTATGCTTCCATCGGTGTCATTCGATTGAAGAGCATGCAACATGGCCTTCTTCTCTTTTATGAGTTGCAGTAATGAACTAAAGGTAACCCTACTCCATTGTTTGAGAGAATACACGCACTTGTTGATTTTTAAAATGATATCCAAATGCGATAAACCAAACCCATTCGGCAACCAGGCTTTACAGATTACCAGCTGACAAGTAAGATCTTGAACCCACATCAACTCATACCAAAAAGGCTTGGAAGCTTGAATTTAAGATACCACCAAAGCATTAGACATAAACACGATGGGATAATGATTAGAAGTTAATCGCTGAAGGTGCTGAATTGAGAACAAAGGAACCAGATTAAACAACAGGTCGTTGCCCACAAACCCTTTCTCTTATTATCTCATGTATAAGGACACCCTGAATATCCTAAATCAGTGAAGTGACAAAGGTTTAACACTTGATGGAACTGATCCATACTGTTCACATTCCTCATAGATCCCCTAGATTTCTCACAGTTGGAAAGCACTTCGTTAAAATCCCCAATAGCAAGACACGGGGACTGAACATTTGATAAAAGTGTGGTCAAGAGTTGCCACGTCTTGTGCTTGTTAGTTAAATTCGGCCATCCATAAATGCCACAACCTTTGAACAAAACAACTTGAGAATCATCTAAAACATTAAAAATAATACTATGTGAACTGAAAGATTCTATAGAAATAGAAAATGACTTCATCCAAGGTAACATAAGACCACCAGAATGACCAACACAATCTACATAAAAACAAAAGTAATCTAAAAGAACCTACTTTATTATATCAATTTTATATCTACAAAGTTTGGTTTCCATGAGGAAAATAAGGTTTGAGGAATGCGAACAAAGAAAAAAACTTCAAAGCTCTCAATGTCCAAGGATTCCCCAATCCTTGAACATTCCAACTTAATATTTTTATAACTCTCGGCGGGACTGGATCCCAGTCTCTGCCTCGTAACCTGAATTCTTATAAGCATTTTGGAAAGAAACTTTACCTTTTTTAGAGGACATCAATCACCATATCTTTGAAGTGCCCTGCCCAGAATCCAACAGCAGTTGAGTGCCCTGACACCCCTCCTCAATCTGTGAAGGCAAACGAATAAGTCTTTAAATCTGTGAATATTATTCATAGGGGGAATAGTAATACACTTATCATCATCTTGGGGACCATCTTGAGAAGTTTGCTAAGCACCCTCATTATTGTGTAGTGAAAATAAACAGTTGTCTGCCTATACCTCATTATGAACTAAAGATTTTTGGATTTATTCAGGAGGGTCAAATAGAGCCGCTACACTAGACGTCAATAGGACAAATTCTATTTCAGGATTAACCAAAACAAGCTTTCGACGAACTGCAGTAGGGCGAGTAAGAGGCTGCTGAGCCATAGATGAGCTCTACGAATTACCAGAACTAGTCAAACGATGTTTACTCACCACTTTAGCTCATCGAGAAGAAGCACGCATTAATGGTCCATAAGGCCAATCTTGTACCTCTAAAACCTCAGGCCTGTCTTCACATTCATCTTTGATATGGCCTAATAAGCCACACCAATGGCAATAGTTAGGGAGCTTTTCATATCTGAAACACACCTAAACTCGCTTTCCTTTGCTATTTAGAATTATCATTCCCCGTTTGAGAGGTTTTGTTACATCCACACTGATATGAAGCCTCGCATATTTGCCCTAGGAGTTAACGTCATCTTTATGTATTTCAACTACCTCACCAATGTGATTGCCTAATTGCATCAGAGAAATCTTATCCCGCATGTTAAAGGGCAAATTACAGATGTGGACCCAAAATAGGCAACGATCCAGAATGACAGAAGATGGTTGTTCATCGCCTAAGCTCACCCAACACAAAAATTTGTCGATCATAGTGCCAAGGACTGTCTCATAACATCTTTATCTTATCATTCTTGGAAGAAAATTCATAGATAAATATGTTCTGCCCAATCTCCTCAATTAAAAAGTGTCTTACCAAATGCCAAGCACTAGTGAAAGCATCTTGCAAGCTTTTAAGATTAAAAGGTGTACTGAAAAGTAAGCGCCCCACCAAGCACTTTTCATGTTTTGTATTCACAAAGGAGTTGCTGCCAAGATCAACCTCTTCTTCTTCATCCTGAGTTAACGAAAACTTTTGCCATAGAATCTCCAATTCTTGCGTAATGATGTCTGTCGCAAAGCAACACAAAACTTAGGAGAAAGAAATAAGAACGTCAATCGTGGAACAAGACGATGATGGTGATGGACTCTATAGTAGAACACTAAGAAGGAAGAACCCTAATGAGACTAGGAAACCCTAGTTCCATAGTGAGAATTTGCTCCATGAAAGGGGATTTATAAAAATTATTTAAAAATATGAGTCAAAAATTTTTCTTCTACATTGACATACATACGGCAAATTATATCATGGACCCCTATCCATATAACAATATGGACCAGGGGTCCATCACACATGTGAACACGTGTTATTTTTTTTCCATTCTCTCCCTTCAATCTCGCTTTCTAAATTGAAGCCAAAGACATCGTGAATGAGCTTGTGAAATTGCAAGGGACACAAAAGCAACAAGAACAACAACTAATGGTGCATGACTATGAGAAACTGGAGGAAGATGATGACAGTTACGTATATCGCGAGGATGATGAAGCTGATATAATCCAAGATCTGTGATTGAACACTTCCTAACCAACAACTTAACAAAATGGATACATATATAATATAATTTAATATAATTTGTATTAAGAAGAAGAGAAGTCAAAACAATAACCAAACAAAAAAGGGAAGAAAGGAAGAAAATAGATGTGCTGGTTTGGGATCATGGGGGTCAACTCCTTGATGGTTTTCCAACCCTGTGTTTTCTGCAGTTGTTGGCGAAGCTTTCGCTCTCTTGGTTGTTGTTTCTTGGCAAAACACAGAGGCTTTCATAGGGCTATATTTGAATCTGACACTCTACTGCTCATCCGAGTGATCAATGATAAAAATGGCAGATGTCCTTGGGAAATTCAAGCTATAGTTAATGATGTGCAGGCTATTGCAAGAATTGAAGAGCATTTTGTTTTTCATTATATAAGTAGGAAGACAAACAAAGTAGCCGATTAGGTTGTCAAATATATAAATGTAATCCATTTTGACCCTCTGTGGTTTCTTTACCCCCCTGATGACCTGGTACAAGCTTTGTATTGTTGATAGTTTTTCTTAACAAAGTGTTGGTTATGTTAAACAAAATTACCTGCAATGCAATGCAAATAAATAAACTTATAAATATATTATATTACATTTTTGGTGCTTATGCATATACATAGCTTCATCTGCAAAGATCCTTAGGCATTAATTAAAATAAAAAATGAGATTGAAAGAAAAATATTAATAAATCTACAGGCGAAGATCAATGAATCTATAGTTGAAAATTAATGAATTTGTAAGTGAAGATCAATGAATCTATGAAGACTAATAAACCTGCAGTTGAAGGTCAATGAACTTGCATTATTTAAGTATTGAACATGCATGTTTTATCTTATGAACCTGCATTACTTAAGTAATGAAACTACATTATTTAACTAAAATAAAAATACAAGTAAAAGTTTATTTATTATAATTAAAAATTAATAGGTTAGTTTGTAAAATAATATAAGTTCATTGATTAAATCATAAAGGTTCAATAGTTATCAACTATAAATTCACCACTTTCAACACTTTAATTCATTATTCTATATAGGTTCATCAATAAGAAACTATAAGTTCATTAAACACAACATACAAATTCATTAACTATATACTTCAAGTTCATCAAATAAATCAAATGAAAATTGTACTTGGAGCAGCAAAAAGCCTTTCCTTTCTCCTTGAAGAATAAAAACCTGTTATATACTGCGATTTTAAGGCTTCAAATGTGTTACTAGACATGGTAATTATTCATAAACATTCAAAACAATCATTTCTATTCATATTACAAACATAACAGAGCAAAAATCTAAGATACCGTCATTTTTTCTCTAGGACTATAATGCAAAGCTTTAGATTTTGGCCTAGCAATAAGTGGTCCTCAAGAAGATGAATCACACATCATAACTAGTGTTATGGGCACTAAAGGCTATACTGCTCCTGAATATATAATGATAGGTAACACATGTTCATTTTTTTTACTAATTAATTGCATGCAAAATCTATGTTCTCGCTAACATCAATGGCATTCTTTTTTAGGCCACTTGAAAACTATGAGCAATGTGTTCAGTTTTGGGGTGGTACTTCTTGAGCTGTTGACAGGTAATCAATATGTGGACAAGAATCATCCAACTAGAGAGCAAAATTTGGTTAAATGGGCAAGACCCTTGTTGAAGGATCACTATAAACTTGACTAAATAATGGACCCGAGACTAGAAGGGCAGTACTCAGCAGAAGGTGTAAGGAAAATAGCAGCATTGGCTTACCAATGCTTACGTCATCATTTCAAGTTAAGACCAAGCATGAGCAGTGAGGTGAATATCTTAGAATCTTTTCTTAAATTGAATGATATACCAATTAGACCTTTTGTGTACATTGTACTAAGCGAATGTAAGAACGAAATTAATAAAGAAAATAAGGTAGAAAGAAATTAATGAAGAAAATAAGGTAGAAGAAAGTGAAATTGAATGCAAAAATGAAATAAAAATTAAAAAGAATTGTGAAGAAAAATAGTTGAGTCATAACCTGCACCAAAAGGGTCGCAGGTATAAGCGAAGAATCAAGTCATTAAGGTCTAGAGCTGTAGACATTAAGCTGTATAAAATTTTAGGTATAGTTGAATCAATAGTTATCAACTATAGATTCACCACTTTTAATACTTTAATTCATTATTCTATATAAGTTCATTGAATACAACATACAAATTCATTAGCTATACACTTTAAGTTCATCAAATAAAAAAGGAATCAACCCATTCCACTGGAAAATCTCAAGTTGTGATAACAATTTGGTCCACACTTTCTGCACGCCTTTATTTCTGCTTTTTTTTTCTTTTTCTTGCATTTACATACAAGCACAACAACTATTACAGCTAATGACCAGACAACAAGGCCTCTAAGAATTGAAGACAACACAACCCAAATTAGTCTCTTCTTGGAGATGACATCACAATGGAATGTAAGTGATGATAAATCAAGATCCTTATAAGTAGAGTAGTTGTTTATGTAAACATCAAAATACAAACTGATTAAGTGGTGGACTGAAAAAATCACAAAAATGCATTCAAACCAAGTGCTGAACACAACCTGAACCCACTGGGAAATCCCATGTAAACAAGAGATAAAGAAAATGGTTAAAGAAAAGAAAAAAGGAACAGCCAAAGAGACTTGAGGATACTTAAGAAAAGAGTATAAAAATAATCTCTGAGTTAAAAATCAAACATAACCCATAAAACTTAGAGCTAGAAGAAGAAGAAGAGAAAAAAAACCTGATTGTTTAGCGTTAAAAAAAATGTGTTTTTATTTTACACGTGTGATGGACCCTTAGGGGTCCATGGTATAGCAATTGCATACACACACATAGTGATAGAATATAAAATCTTTATCACTTAAAAATCCATATACAAATATTATATTAATTAGTGAAAAAATAAATTCGAAATAAATTATTTTTAGGAATATAATTTTTCCTTATTATAATAGAAGAGGTTTATAGGAAATATTGTTTTCTGTATAATTTTTAAATAAGAAATATGAAGTTTTTGTGGTGAATTTAGTAATGCAATAATAACAATTGTTATATGTAAAAAACTAAAAACTAATATAATCAAACCGGTTTAATTGGTTAACCAATCAATAAGACAACCAATATAATTGGTTTGGTTATGGTTGTGAATATTAAAAAAAATATCATATAAGGCAGTTTGATTTAAAATTTTGTTCTATAATTTGATTAATCTAGACATGCTCACCCTTGCAAAAAAAAGATAAATAAATTAATTATTATTCGATTCTAATCTAAAATCTACTCTTTAGTTTTTCATATTCATGCCTTAATTAGAGTTGTGTATGGTTCGATCCAATTCGGGGATTTGGAAATTTCTAGGATTGGATTGAAATTTGGAGATTTGAAAATATTGATAAATGGTACCATGATTGAAACTAAAAATCTTTGTCTTGTATTGTTCCAAAATTTCGGAACAATATAGTTTAGAGATCAGATATTTCAATCCAATATAGTTCAATCCAATACAGAACGGAGATTTGGAGAATTATACGATGTACACTATTTTCTTAAAGCTTTAAGCATTCATGAAACTTGAGATTTCATTAAATATATACTTACATCAATTCAATGTACACTTTAATATAATTTTATAACTCATGTCCAACAAACAAAGTTCAACATAAATAATAAATCCAAATCTAAATTTAGTTTTATACAACTGAAATCCAACATAGCTTACACAAATTCAATTGCCAAAATGATATAGCCTATAAGCCTATAATAAGTCAATAATAACTAATAATGAATATTAGTTAAATAATATTTATAAAATTTTTCGGTGAAATGTAATTACTATTAGTTAAGTGATGTTTGTAAAAGAATATTAGTTAATTTTTTACTTTTGAAAAATATTAGTTAATTAATATTAGTAAATTTTTATTTTATTATTTTTAATAAAAATTTATATTTTAATTATAATATTAGCATTAGTTATTTAAAACTAGTTAAATAATATAAATATTATTTATATATTAAATTTATTTGTATAACTTATATATTATAAATATATAAATAAATAAAATTTAGTTATTTCGGTATACAGTTCAGTTCAATTCGATTCAAATATTTATAAATATCCAGAACCGTACCAAAATTTTTTTATCGGTACAATTCGTTCCAGATAAAATAAAAAAGTCAACGGTCCAATCCATTTCTTGAGATTTTTTATCCGGTTAGTCAGTTTAAATTGAATATTTTAATCTTCATGCTCAGCCCTAGTCTTAATCACTCCAGAGATAATAATAATAATTTTTTTGACTGTATGTTAATAATCACTATTAATAACTTGCAACAATTATCTAGCAATCTTGCACTTAAGACCATCTTTAGCCCTTAATATCAAAATGCAATAAATTTCACTCTAAAATTCAATTATTATGGTAATTTTTTCAACTTATTACTTCATTTTTAACTCAAAAAAAAATCTCATATATTTCTTTTCATATCTCAATTTACATTATTTATATATTTAACACATTACATCCAATATTTATTTTTATTTTACATATTAGTTCAATAAAAATATTTTTATCATTTAATAATCCTATAAATAAATGATACATTAATTACTTCTTGGTAATTATAAGATCAACTTATTATTTATATATTAATAAATATATTATATATAAAAGTTATAAATTAAACATCAATGAAATAATTAATAATAAAAATACTATTAACTTAATTGAATGGTTGAGATGAATGATAAAATCTATTGATGGTTTAAATTAAAATTTTAGAAATGTATAAAGTTAATAGGGTCATGATAGAATTAATTGAATGGCTAAAATGTTGATAAAATTCATCAGATAGTTTAGCTTTTAAAGTCAATATTTTTCTTATTTTAATTGAAAAGTGTGTAAAGTTGATATGTTTATAAAATAATTTAATTGCATGGTTGAGATAATAAAAACCATCTAACAACTTAAATAAGTAATTCAGATATTATTTATCAAAAATCGTATCTACTTGCTTGGCTATAAATAAGAGGCATCAATTTTAAACTGCATACGAAATATATTATCTTATTTTTCTTTTTAATATTTCATTGTCCAATTATTGTCTTGTGAAAAAAAAAATTATCGAACATATGGATACAATGCTGCTGAAAATGTGCTTCTATACCAAACTTATATGAAATTTTCTTAAAATTTAAAAACTGGTGCACAACACAATAATAATAATTTGGTCTTAGGTTGAAGATAAATATAACAAAGAAAAAAGGAAAGTTGGAAGGAACATAGCAAACATTTATTGCAATATCAAGTTCAAATTATTGAAAAAATTGTACAAAAAAAGCATAATATGTCCATGGCTCCTCTATATTATCACTTTATATCAGTTTAACACATCAACTTATAATTTTGTCATTTTAACACGTGAGCTCGCGTAAAATATAAATTTGAAACTCATGTCTGCACACGTAGCATGAAATAACAAATTAGCATGTGTGATCTTTTAAGGGTTTGACTGACCAAAAACTGCAAATAGAGGTGTCAAACAAACAAACAATGGCAAGTACATGGGTGGTAGATTCATTATGTTATCATATTAGCGTAAATTAGTGCATTTTAGGAAAGTGTAAGTGTTGAAATAGCAAAACTGTAAGTTAAAGTGTCAGTTTTCATTAAATGTAAAATTACTTTTTTATAGAGAAATGGCTCCTCACGATCATGAGGGCTATTATGAACAGTGGGCAATTTGGATGACTTTGAGGTGTGAAATTCACTATTTTTAAGGTATTAATTGCCCCCACTACATTTGCTACAAGGTTAAGGCAATGTACCTTCAGGATAACACAAAGCCTTAAATTTACAGATAGCAACTTTTGTAAATTCATAGAGAACTTCAATTCATAGTTTTAGTTTGAAGAAAAATATAGAAAAAATAGAAGAGAAAAAAGAAAGACACGTTAATTTAGCACTACAACTGTTCTATATAAAACAATATTCTGCAGTTAATAAATAACCTTTCAAAAGGTTTTAACTGTTAAAAAATAATAATAACAAAAATAATTAATTAACTAACTGCAGGGCACTTATATTAATTCTATGCCTGTACCAAGTACCCAAGTTTATATATATATATATATATATATATATATATATATATATAACTAATAAATAAGGTGTACCCTATAAATTAAGGGACATTAAACCCTTTCCTACAAATAATGTGGGATAACCTTTCATCAACCAACTACTATACAAGCTACATATATCCCTACATAGCTTGTAATATTAGGTTA
>CATIWM010115996.1:0-10114 GCA_949671775.1 Mallotus repandus | reverse complement strand
ATATCCTTGATTTGTACTTGCCACAACCCTAAATTAATTCTCCCATTAAATTTCTCAATATCAAATCTGAAGCTCATTTTTGCTCAACAATGCACAGTACCTTCGTATACTTGAACAGTACTTCCTGCTACAGTGACCTCTCGTGTGAATAATGAGTGAACAATTGTGTCTACAAAATGCACTAAAAAAGTTTCCAGGAAAGATTGGGGGGACACAAACGGTACCACTTAAGTCCCAACCTCCTTAGGCGATTATAGCCTTTGTGACAAAACTTTCTTAGCTACACTTACTTACATAATACCATACTCAATAAAAATAAGACCATGTTTAAAGGACCTCCAGTTGGATCACAAGAATTTCTTAAAAATCTTTTCTGATGTGGAAGATCGGACATAGCTGCAACCATAGAGCATACTGAGAATTTAAAGAAATTCCTACGCCACCTTCAAGCTCTTACTAAACCATAGGCTTTGATACCAATTGTTGGGGAAAATAGGTCCTTTACAATCCAACAAATCCCTTCACTACACTAGATCACAACTTGAACAAAAATACTTGAAAAATAAGACAGAGAAACACACAATAATTTAACGTGGAAAACTCCAAAATAGAGAAAAACCACGAACGTTGTCAAAAGACAACCAAGAGAAAAATATTTACTGTGTGGAAAATTATTACAATCACACTACAAAATATTTAACTCTCTCTCACACCCAAAAGCTCAAGTATAGACCGAAGAGAATTTTCCTTTAAATTCTCTACTAGTATAGCTAATAGCTTTTAATGGTACACCAAATACGAGTGGTGATTGACACACTTAACAAAGGGGGGAGGAGTCCCTTTTATAACCAATTAATTCTCTCCTTCCTTCACTTCTAACCAATGTGGGATAACATCCATTTTTAATTTTTTTATCATCTTTCAATAGTTCTACGCACTCATTGTCTTGTTTGGAAAGGTTAGTTTGAAGTTGTTGATTATGTCCATCTTCTTTGGAATTCCAAGCCATTGATGATAAAATAAAAATTCAAAGCATGAAAAGAATAACAAACACACACCTCTGGAAAACTTTGCAGTCTTCAAGAGAACGTACATAGAGATCCTAGAGAATATTAATGATCAACAATTAATAATGTGTTTTATATAAAGATTTTATTATGTCATTAGTAAAATTCTGACTGGAGAAGGACTTCTATGTTTTGGCATAAGTCTCAATCGAGGCAAATTTTGAGTCCAATTCTGACACTTATACAAATTTGACGAAGGTGTACAACTATAAATCAAAGTGGAAAACCCAGCTAAGAGAAAATAAGGAGTTTGATCCACAAATTGTCATAATTTTAATTAATTAAAAACATATGTCTATTAATATGTAACAAGTACTATTCCCCATAATTTACCATATTATGAACTTTTTTATCAGTTTAGAATAAAAAAATAAAAATTTTACCAAGCTATGGTGAAATTCAAAATATTTCTAAATTGTGCTCTATATTTTCACATAATCACATTGGATTAGATGGTATTTTTATTATTCAGTATATACCAGTCATTTTAACATAAATTTTATCAGAAAAAAATAATCAGTATAATATGAGGGAAAAAACTATAAAATATAATTTTAAAATATCAAGAGATAAGCAAAGTGATATATCTATCTATATCTATATTTATATTTATATATAATCTATATCTATAATCTATAATCTATATAATTGTACGAGGGAAGGGGACATGCAAAATTACTAATCAATCTTCACTTATTATTATATAAAAATTAGATAATTTAGTCATTTGCTAATAAAACTTAATTGAATTAATTAAAATATAATTCTGATTTAATTTAAAATAGGTTAACTTTGATTTTATCTCTAATAAAAATTAAATTAGTTAAAATTTAATTCTAACTAGTCGTATACCCGCGCATTGTGCTGGATGGTTATATTTATTTTTATTTTATTTATTTTTAATATATTTTTATTGCTAAAAAATATTAGTTATTTTTAGTTAAATAGAAATCAATAAAATTTATATACATTAAAAATAATATTATGAAGAATTTTGAATTGGTTAAGTAAAATAAGTAAAATATAAATTAAGATATTTTCAGTAAATTAAAGTGCTAATAAGGGGAAGAGCGGCAGAGAGTTTTTACCCTAACTGTCTCTTTCATCTTTTCGCTTGTCGTTTGGTGGTGTGGAGGCATCAGGTCGTCCTCTTCTAGTGGCCCTAACTCCATTTCTTTGCTTTCACCTATTGAATTCCCAAGTCATAGAGACATGTTTGCTCCTGTCCATAATAAGGCTTCATATGCTATGGCAGTTTTGAAATCTTTCATGATTTTGAATTCTGCGGATTTTATAGCCACCAATAAGGGAGGTTATATAGCCATAAATATTAATTAACAAATTTATGAACAACAAATTGCTATCTGTATGAATGCTCTTATTGCTCACCTTATTCTTTCCAAAGAAGACTCTCCCTGGAAGCTTGCGGAATTGAAGAACAAACTATCTATGCTCTGGGGTCTTTTATCTAAGTAGAAGTTCATTTCTCTTAGGCGAGGTTTCTATCAGGTTATTTTTAATTCAACTGAGGAAAAGGAAGCTATCTAGATTCGAGGAACAATTAATTTAAAGCTAGGGATTTTACGTCTTCAACACTAGACACCGAATTTTGATCCGGCGACTAAAACATCAACAAACTCTCATATTTGGGTGAGATTTTATAAGCTCCCTTGAGAGTAGTGGCATCCCCAAATTTTATCTTCCATTGCTAAAGGGATTGGAGTCCTTTTGAAGGTTGATAAAGTCATTATGCCATAATGTTGATCGATATTGATTTATCTTCTAAGCTTCCAAAGAATCTCCTTATTGACCGCATCAGTAAAAATTTCTTCATCAATGTTGTTTATGAAAATTTTTTCACTTTTTGTCATATTTGTTCAAACATCAGTCATTCAAGTTAGGATTGTTGAAGGAGGAAAAGCTCAGAAGCATCTCAATTGAAAAGTTCAGATGTAACTCGATTGAAACCTAATGAGCGAAAACTTATCTGGAAACCAAAGGCACAATTTGGTACTGCTGCAATTCCTATTGATAGCGCTTTTCAAACGCTGCAATCTAGGCTCCATTCTGAGGATCGAAGTGATGTTGACAATTCTAAGGACCAAGATGCGCATACTGAGGTTGAAACCACTGTTTTGCAGCAAGCAGAGTCTAATACCAGATCTAAAGATAAAAACCCATTGCATGAAGCTGAAATTGAATTAGGGGGTAGCTGCTTTGGAGCATGAAATGCATATACCTTTTCCTCTAATGGATCAATCAGTTGAAGCTAATCCAGATGACAATGATGTTAATGCTACGAAGCAAAATGAATTAACATCAGATGCAGATGGGCAGCAACCAAATACAAATCAGATAAAGTTTTCTTAGACGGATGAGGTAGAATTACTAGAGCAAGAATGGATTGCAATCCAGCATAAAAAAAAAAAAAACAAAGCCTCAAAATGTAAAGTTTCCGTTACAAAACGGGTTTCTAGAAAACCTGTTAAACTTGATTTATGAAGCTATTTTCTGGAATTGCCATGGAGGTTTCTACATAGGTTGTTCATGATGTTGATGATGTTTTGAACCATCAGTAAAGGATATGCTGCAGATGGTCAAAAGGAAAATGTTGTGCTTGATGATAATTTCAGTCATCATCAGACAGTTGTGACTTACCCTTGGCAATTAGGCTACTGTTTCAATTCATAAGTAGATAGTTTTTAAGTCCCAATACCACATAGTCTCATTGTTTGTTTTTTCTTTTGGTATTCTGCTTGATGTCTTTAGCAAAAGAGTCCAATTTTGGTTTTTGTTATCTTTTGTTGGAGGCTTCTGCCTCTTTCTTCTTTTCTCTGCCTCTGTATATCTTTTTCTCTTTATTTTAATAAATCTTGGACTTCATATTGTTTTCTGAACTCCAACCTTTCACTTAATAAAAAAAGTAAAATATAAATTAAGAAATATAAAAAATTTAAATAGGCAATCAAATAATTAATTATTAAAAATATTTTAAGAATTTAAAATTTCTTTTAAACAGTCACAAATTTAAAATTTCTAATGGTTCTACACTTCAATTTTTCAGTGATGGTCTACAACATATTTTTTGTAGTTATTATTTTTTTTAATCATTAAAAATACAAAAAAGAAGATTTTTAACTTATTTATTGGAAAAATAAAAAATTACAATCAAATAAGATTTTAAGCAAAAAATTTAAAAACACAATTATAGAAATTTAACAGTCAAATGAATATTTGCATATTAAATTTAAAAATGAATATAAAACAATGCATGTGGAAGACTATAGGAATAAAAGGGACAGCATGGAGAAAATTAGCAAGAGCACATCCAATTGTTGGGGTGAAATTTTCTAGCCCAATAAAGCAAAATGCATGCTTCTTAGTTATCCTACATATTTTGCATATAAAATTTTGATACTTAGAGGAAAATTTTCAATAAAAGAAAAACCAACACAAATTAAGCAAGCATAGAATGATAAACTCCTATTTGATCATAACTTGTTGACATTTCATAAACACAGTAAATAGATGAATAAAACAAATATTAATTATCTAATGAGGCAACATGTGAAAATATGGACAACAAATACTTTGGTAATCTTTGATCTTGTTCTTACATTAAAATTCACTAATTAACAATAACACAATATCACAAAATTAATTACCTTCATTAAATGAGTACAAGTTGCTCAAGAAATAGGTGTACAATTTTCAACCTAAAAAAACATAAAAAAAAAAATTCTTTTAATAATAGAAATCCTCAAATTAAATTATATGAGCTAATGCAATATAATTCAATGGATATATAATTGCAAGGGTAAGAGGTAATTATAACTTCCCGAAAAGAATAGTCAGAGAAAATACTGATTTAAATGACATAATCACCTAGATAAATTAATAGTCATATATAAAATAAGAATTTAGTTTTGCTTTTGTAAAAAGTTTATATATTTTTTAATAATAATAATGATGATGAAAGGGTAAAATTATAATTAATTTAATAATTTATTTAAGTTAAATTTGAAATAAAGAATATATTTAAAACTAATGAAAAAATATATAAATTATATTGAAGTTTATATTTGTGTTATAAATAGAGAAAATGTAAGAAAAAGGTTAAAAGAATAACTTATAATTATAAAATAAAATTATTTTCAGAAATTATCCTTTAGTAACATATTAGTTTGATCTAAATTTTTTATTATTAAAATTAAAAACTCAACTAAAAATTATGATAATTATAAAAGCGCCAAGTTCAAACCACACATGAAAAAAAATGATGCAATAAAAATTACAAATGAGGATGAAGTTGCATTGATCCAGCCAGAGACAAGTAAAATTATTCAAAGACACGTGAAGCTAATAATATCATCAAGCTTATCAACATCCGTTAATTAAATTCCAAGATTATAATTACCTGCTAGATAATTGCACATCTTATGCCCTTTCGCATGTATCATATTCTACAAATAGAAAATAAGAAACCTAAATCTTATTGAAATTAGCAATACAAAACCAACATTATCTAAAACCAAAATAAGGAGGCGTAAAAACAACATTATAACACATAATTTTAACAAACACAAGAAGAAAAAGTCCTCAAATTTAATTATGAGCTAAACCAATATGATTGAATAGAGATATCATTCAAAGAATAAGACGTATAAATATACATACCTTAGTGAGATAGCCAGAGAAAATACTGATTTGCTTCAGATCCGTCAAGAATTATCTTTGGATATATATTTATAAATTAATAGGAGAGTTTGATGATAAGATTAACCAAAAGATAGAAGAAGATTGGAATTCAACCTCCTCTTCTATATATAAATATAATTGAAAAATATAATTAAAAATATTTTTTTAGGTATATATTATGAATTTTTAAAATTGGACACATCAACCAAAATAAAGGAATATTGAACAAAGAGAAAATATACATACCTCAGTGAGATAGCCAGAGAAAATACTGATTTGCTTCATTTCGGTCAAGAATTATCTTCAGATATATATTTAAAAATGAATAGGAGAGTTTGATGATAAGATTAACCTGCAAGCACACGGATCGTGAATTGTAGTACAAAAGATATCATTCCTAAGAGGATTGAATATTAAATACTAATATTTCTACCTATATTCTTAACTAGCAAATCAAACAAAGTAATTTGGCAAATAATATAAATCTAAACAAATTAAACTAAGAGAAAATAAAATAGTTAAAACATAGAGCTCAGGTTTAGTTTCACTATTCCAATTAGATCATAAACAATTTTAACAAACAAAAACATTGATTTCAGTTGAGGGTAATTGTTCTAAAATACCTAAAGACTCTCTCGAGTTCAATTAAGCATGTGAAGATTAAATTTTAACCTACTCTCATGGTTAAGAAATTAATTAAAACTCATTAATTTCCCTAATAATTAATTTATCACCGTAGACTCCGCCTACTGTCAGGGCTCCCCGTAGAGCTTGCCGACTTTTGTAGTTGAGTGGTCTTAGTCCTATGAGTTTTAAACTAATTAATTCCCCTAACTCTCGTTGGTTAATCCACTCATAAACATGCAATCAAATAGGCCAAGAATGATGACAAGATATTAAGCTCAACACATAGAATTAATTGAAAATCAAATTAATAAAAGACTTGTGTTCAATAATGTCATAGAATAGCTATAACTAACATAAACCCTAAAAAGAATTTAGCCAAACATGGCTTTAGAAAGAATTATAAACATAAAATAAATAACAAGAGAATGAAGAAGAAGAATAGATAAAACTCGTTTAAGAGCCACTTCAATCTTCAAAACCTTGTTCTCCTTTTTGAGCTCTTGTTTGTGGCTCTTTTTATTGTCCAAGGAATGCCTCCACAAAACTTCTTAATGCCCCATTATATAAGAAAACCTAATATAACCCTAAATGCCTTTGAATTCCTTTTCTTTTTTTAATTAGGAAACCTTCTGTTGTTCATCATAGCTTCAACACGACCTTGACATGGTCGTGTCACGTCTTCTTCTTTCCGGCACGGCCTCATCACATGGTTGTGCTTGCCTTTGAGTCATGTTTCCAATAGGTGGCACAACCTGCAATATGGTTGTGTCATAGTCATGTTGAATGCTCATAAATTCTTCAATTTGGACAGATAGATGCACGGTCTATAATATGATCATGTTGCCCCCATGTCGAATGATGCTCATAGTCTAGTAGAGGACACGGCCTCAATATGGCCATGTCACGGCCATGTCACACAAATCCTTGACTTTTTAGAATTCCATTTTAAGCTTTCCTACAAAAATGGAAACACTAATAAAACTCCTCATTTGACTAAAACTAAACCAAAAATAATAAAACCGTATTTAAAACTCTAAGCTAAAAATATTTCCTAATTAGCATAAAATCTACCCAATTAATACTATTTATTAATTCAAATATCATTAAAATTCAACTCAAAAATATTTAACACATCAAATTCGCCCACACTAAAACTTTGCTTGTCGTCAAGCAAAAATTAAATTTGAAATTTAAAGACCAGCTCAACTACAACCAAAGACTCATAGTTTCTACGACATGCAAACCGATAGCACTAAGGTTGAAAATTATGTACTAAAGAAGATAATCACACAAATATTCATCATATATAAACAATTTACTAATCATAACCCAAGCACATAACTCCTTGAAATCCAATGAACATAAACTAGAAGAAAAGCATTTAAGCTTATAATTTTTTTCTTTTGAAAAACAAAAATTGGTTGTGAATGCATTTTACACTCCATTTCACAACATCTTTTCTTTTCTTTGCCTTTGGCTTTGGTGAGTGCATTTTACACTCCATCTCACCCTTTTTTTTCTTTTGCTAAAAAATGAGTGTGTTTTACACTCCATCTCACTTTGAGTTTTTGCAAAACAAAAGCAGGCAAGTGCGTTTTACACTCCATCTTGCCCCTTTTTTCTTTTACAAACCTTCATGCATTCTCTCCTATCATCATGCTCAAATTCAATCTCTAAGTTGATGCTTAGGTTATAAAAACTAAAATTTTCATACATAATGACCATGTACAACTATCTTAATTAATAAACCCTTCAATAATTTGGTAAATGAATTGGTAAGCAAGCTTATACACTATCCCCTCTAATTGCAATCGAGCATCAATTTTGCATAAAACCAAAAAAAAATGTTTTAAAGACAAGCATCACAACAAATGTGGAGAAATCAAGTTGAAAGTTAATGAAACTCATCAATTTTTTATTTTTTTTATTTTCTTGAAACTCATCAGTTTTTTATTTTTTGGTAACTCATATTCATCTTCATCCCATATAGCTTCAAGAATTGTTTTGATTTTCTCATCCAACTCATCTTGAAATTGAGTTCATTGACTTTGTACCTCATCATTCTTGATGTCTACAAACTCCTTCTTACTCTTGGAGACTTCTTTAATTTTCTCAGTGATCAATTCTTCTTGTTCATTGTGGCACAGCTCAAAAGTGACTTAATCGTCCTGACTCAAAGTGCTCTCGTCATCCCATACACTTTCTCCTTATGTTCCATTGAGCAATTTATGGGTGCACACATTTGAAGTTTTTGGAAGCATGCTTTTTGAATTTCTGCAATTTGAACTGCTTGCAACTTGAGCCTCATTAGAGGTTCTTTTTGTGCATCCATCTCGGACATGATTTGCTGATTTATCTTAGCTTGTGCTTGGAAGAATTGCTTTATCTTGATCTCTAATAATTGTTACTCGATTCTCTTGGCCTCCTCTTATTGATAACTCCATGTATGATCCACATAACTACTCTAAGATGGGTTGTAGTGAGGTTGTGGAGTGAGTATGAATAATATGGGCAATACGCATCATTGTGGTTCTCTCCACACCAATTACAAACCTGAAAAGAAGATGAAAAACTAATTAAATGGCATATGTTCCACATTATATACAAGATCACATGCATTAGACCTCAAAAATTGATAAGAAAATATATCATTATCCATGACAAATTATTTATCAATATTACAAAGAAAATAAATAAAATAAAATAAAATGCTAGTTTAAGAGAAGTAAAAATTATATTAATATCAATGTTGGTCCAATCAGGTCATGAATGATATAATGCAAATATGCATAGTTCTTTAGGGTAGTTAAGGTTTGATTTATTTTAATTTTCTTACGTTTATGATGTTTATTTGATCATACAAATGTTAATTTTTACTTCTTTTATTCTTATGTTGGTTTTGTGTGTTTTATATATGTTTTTACGCTCAAATTGTGCATAGGAAGGACTTGGAATTGTGTAGAATAAAGTATGGAGCATGTGAAGTCAAGTTGGAGCCTTAGTAAAGAGTCATGAGTCGTCACCATTGGAATGACTCATGATAGACGATTCCAGTGACGACTCGGCACGGTAGTGATGACTCGGCACGGTAGTGACGAGTTGGCACCAACGTGCCTCTTTAATGGATCCTTTCATTTTTGCATCCTTTTGAAAGGGACACAAATTGCAGCCCTAAGAAACCTATAAATACATATGTTTGGCTTTGTTATAGATATATGAACAATTATTAGTTTCCTTTATCTTAGTTTTTAGAAATCATTGAAAAAATTCTAGTTTTGACAACTTTAAAGAAGACATAGCCAACAAGGAAGAAAAGTTCTACATCAAGCAAGCTTTAGAAGACATAGAAGAGGGTTTTGTTCACTCAATCTTTGCCTTTCTCTTTCTTTGTTGTATTTGATTTTCTCTTGTTACTCTTTAATCATGTATTTTGGTTAAGTCTTTGTATGAGAATTGCAATGATGAATCAATCTTAAGAACTACATTATTAGCTTATATTATTTATGGTTTAATTTCAATTAGTGCAAAATTGTGTTATGTGTGCTTGATCATCATATGTAACTTGCTAATCAAAGTATTCACAACAATAGTTGGGGTAATTTAGTGGAATGTAATTGAAATTACTTAAGAATTGGATATCACTTGGAGACAAGGAATTCATTGTACGGGAATAAAGCTTAGTATAATATCTCTTTGGTTTTCTTTTATCTCTGCATCAACAC
>CATIWM010115985.1:0-40645 GCA_949671775.1 Mallotus repandus | reverse complement strand
TGCTCACTTTCACATCTAAACTCTACCACTTTGACCTATATCACCTCCCAATTATCATTTTAACAAATTATGCATCTCGACTTTTATTTTTTTCCTCCTCCTCTTCTTTTTCATTCCCTTTTTGCATGATATGTTTATAATACTCGACAAGTGGTTCATAATTTTTTACGAAAAGTAATGTGAGACCCATTAATGCAAAATTAAAGTATTTATTATTATTATTATTTAAAAATTGAATGACTAAAAAATACACAACTTAGTTTTGAAAAAAAATAAAAGCTATTAACCTATTCAAATTATGAAACTAAAAATATCTTTCAATAAATAATTAAAATTTTGAAGAGAAAATTGAGGTAGAAGAGAATAGATAACTTGAAGTTTGTAAGGAATCCATGTATGTATGTATATATATATATATGATCTAATTGTGTTTAACTTTTCTTGAATTTTTTCTTTAATTTAATCTTTAGACAAAGAAAAATAAAAAATAAGAATATGATAATGGAGGTGTTTATATTTATATTTATATTTATTTATTTTTATATACGAAAAGTATTTTTATTTATTGATTTATTTTAATTAATTTGAATACAATTTTTTAATTAATTAAATGCATGCTAAAGGTAAACTATTTCTTTGATAATTTTTCTAACAATGTACACTTACTCAAATTATCAGTTTTTTTATGTCCTGAAGTGTATAAGAAACAAAAAAAATATATGAATAGTATACTTGTTGCATACTATTTTTAATATACGAATAATATACAAATGATAGACGAATAATATACTAATAATAGACAATAATATACAAATAAGAAGACCATTAAGGATGCATTATTTGAGACCAGTTCCCAACAGTATGATATCGTACTCCTCATCCATGATTAAATTTTTTTTCAGAGTCGGATTAATTAAATTAGTATATTTTTAAGGTACGCATAATATACTATTAAATATACACTCAAGGCCAACTATTTTTTTGATAATTTTTCTAACAATATACACTTACTCAAATTATCAATTTTTTTAATATTTTTATTTTTATAAAAAATAAAAACAATATATAGTATATTTATTGTATACTATTTTTAATTTACGAATAATATACGCATAGTATATTTTATCATATAATATATGAATAATATACAAATACTATACTATTTATATATAGTTGTTGTTTATCTTTTATTTTTTTAATGTTAGAATAGTTAGTGATATATTTTACCACATTGATAAAAAGAAGAAAAATTAAAACGTTTATAATACTTTATCCACCAAATAAGTTAATTTTTGATTGAAGGAAAATATTAGAGGGAAATTTTGAACTATAAAATATAGGGAAAAGCACGAAAAATCACCTTGTGGTTTCAAGATTTTGCAATTTTAAGTATTTGTTTCATTTTTTGACAATTTGGGTCCTATATTTGTTGTCGTTTGATGATTGCCAGTATTTAAGGCTAACGCTGTTAAATGAGTCTACCGCATTGTATGACCTAACTAAAAACAATTAAGAAAAAAGTATGGAAAACCACCACGTGGTTTCAAGATTTTGTAATTTTAAGTATTTGTTTCACTTTCTTGATAATTTAGGTCCTGTGTTTGTCATTGTTTGACGATTTTTAGTATATGAGTCCTGTGTTTGTCGCCGTTAAAACCTTGAAACCACATGGTGGTTTTCCGTACTTTCCCTTGAAATATAAGTCAAAGATGGAGAGTTGGATTCAAATTAATTGATATGCATATATCAATTTTTTTTATTTTGATTAATTGAATACAATTATTTTTTATTTATTACTCAAAGCCAACTATTTTGTTGATAATTTTTCAAACAATATATATTTACTCAAATTATTAGATTTTTTTTTTTTATATTTTGAAGTGTATAAGAAACAAAAAAAATACGAATAATGTATTAATTGTATACTATTTTAATATTCGAATAATTTATACATAGTATTTTTATTATAATATATGAATAATATACTCATTATAATAAACGAATTATATATGAATAATATACTCATACACATAGTATATTATTCGTGTAATATAGGAATAATATACATATAGTATATATATTGTATTATACAAATATAACCCCTATATATAAAACAAATTAAATTCATGGTTTTGTCAAAACCATGAATTTATTTTGTTTTAATTTCAAAATAATTAAAATTCTTATAGCAACTGAATATTAAAACCATGAAATTAGGAAAAAGAAAATTATAAGTTAACAATGAATCAAACCATAAGGTTAACAGTGTCTCAAATCACAAACATCTGTTAGACCTTATATAACCTTAAGGTTAAGACACTTTGATCATTTCTTTATTTTTTTGAAATAAAAAAAATCACTAGCATTTAATAAATTTTTTTAAATTCGTTTATTTTTTGATATTTTTTTATCAAAAATGAAATTTCATTCATCATATAAGGAAATTTCATTACAGATTACATACATGACTATAATTTTGAAGCAAATTTTTCAAAAGAAAAATTGTAATAGAAAGATAAATACATAAAATACAAGAAATATAAAATTTCTTTGGATGAAGAAAACCTCATTTAGGTGGGTTGGGACCTGTATGTGTTCATGGAGGATGACATGGACAAAAACTTTTGTAAATCATATAGGGCTTAAATTGGTACGACCCTCCTTAATAACTTGGGAAAAGGCTCTAAGAAACTTTGGAATTGTAGTCCACTTCATGGGAAACACAGTCATATAGGTATCCAAAACATATAAAAGAATAAGCGACCAAATCGAAGGGGCAGATCTAAATTTTGGTGCTGAAATCGAGCAAAGGAGTTGAGGACAGAAGCAAAAATCTTACAACAGAGAGGCAAGTAAAAGAGGGTCAGGGTCCTAGGGTGGTGGCGAATTGGAAAGAAAGAACCGAAAAAGGTGTGATGGATTGATGAGGAAGAAGAAGACGGAGAAGGAGTAGGAGAAAGTCATGGAATGTAGAGGAGAAAAAAAGGATAAGTAATAAAAAAAAAGGCATGGAAGAAAACATAAATTAAAAAATGGGCATATGTGTAATTTATTGAAAAAAGGGGACATTTGATGTTATTAACATCCCTTTTTAGGGCATTTATGTAAAGAACCCTAGTTTTTTTATGGGTTTGAAAATTGGTTGAGCATGTTAGGTTGAACCATTATTTGTTGGGCTTACATATAAAAAAAATTAAAACTTAAATTAAAATTTGCTTCTCTTTTACTATAATGGGGCGAACCTAATTTTTACAATAAATTATACATATCATTTGGAGCAAAAAAAACTCAAATGTAATATTTACATTTACGAAACAAGCAACATATGCACTATCCTAAACTTTGTAAACACTATACATATATAGTCTGACAATTAAAAAATAATATATAGAGGAAGTGCTGCAAAACAAAAGTGCTTCCACCATAATTTTGCATCAGTATATAACTTTCAATCCACAATTGTGAAGTGTAATAAAAAATTGTTAAGTATCCCAAAGAATTAAGATTTAACAACAAAAAAGAATCAGAATTTAAAAGTCCAACAAAATGAAACCGAAACAATTAAATCCCAAACAAAAATAAGATAAGGCAACATAAAACAAACAACATAGTCAAAAGAAGTATGAATTTGAGGCTTATATTAAATAGATAAGTCTAATCCTTGCCACGACTGGTTTAGTCAGGAACCGGCCAAGTCAAAATCAGAAAAGAAACCGGTCAAACCTGGAACCGGGCTAAACTAGCCTGCAATGATTGGGAGGACCAATTTAGGGCCGGTTCCTCCTTAGATAGAACAATGAACCAACAATTTTCAGTCGTGAACTATAACAATATATACACACACACACACACACCATTTGCTGCATCAAAACCTAAGGGGGGGGGGGGGGGGTGGCATGGCCTCCTCCTCCTTTAATTTTTTAATATTGTACACAAAAAAATAAAATGACATTTTTGTGTCTTCTAACAGCTATATAACAATTAGTTTAGGGGGCTATTCTAGAAAGTTCAAATATTTAATTTTTGTCTATAAATACTAAGGGGGAAGATTTTTTACAATGCATTCTTTTTTAAAATTCACTATAATTCTCTAATCTTAATTTATCTTAGATCAATTCTCGAACAATTTTATATAATGTTATTCAATTTTCAATAATAATTTCTCTACAATATTTTTTTATCTAATCACTCTATCAATTTTTTTATTTATTAACTCTCTACTCTCTCTAAATTTTTTATTCATTCACTTTCTCCAATTTTTATTTATTCACTTTCTCCAAATTTTTTATTTAATCACTCTAAATGTTTTTTTTTACATAAATGGCAAGTGGAAGCGGTTCCCAAGATTACAATATTTTGATGAATCGCAATCAAATATTATTGATTTAAATAATATGATGGATCATTTGCCAAGTGAATATTCAACTTAAGAAAGCCAAGAAGATTATGTTTATGAAATTGCAATAAATGCTCCAACAAATCAAGAAGAAGAAGAAAAAGAAAAATACAAATTTATTTTGAGAAGACTCGCAAACCGAATGGCTTATTTGAAGTAATTTGTAATTATTGTGGTTAAAAGTACCAATTTAAAAGTAGAGGTGGCTATAAAACTTTTTAAAGATATTTGGAGAAAAAGCATACTGCACAAATTGGTGTTGAGATGAGACAAACTCAAATGACCGGGTATGCAACTTCTACTTTCTCTTTTTAATTATTTAAATATAGTCATGAATAAAATAAATTAGAATTATAAAAAATTATTCGTATGTAGCATTTAACTTTTAGTTTGGTGAAAACGTTAGTTTTGTTAATTATTGTAAAAAAGCGTTAAACCTTGTGTTAAACACATGCCAAAAATACATTAAAACGTACTTTGTATAATTTATATAAACAAGAAAAAAAAAGAATTGCACAAAATTATTTGTGAACTTTAATAGACATGTTTGTATTTGTAGTGATGTTTGGAGCGATCATTGCAAAATCATTCATATATGGCATTACTTGTCATTGAATTGATAATGAATGGTTAATGTAAAAAAGAATTATTGCAATAAGAGTTTTTTGTTGAATGTCATACTGTCACTAATATTTTTAGAATAATTAAAAATATTTTAGAAAATATGATTTTGTGATTTTTTTAATTTCTTTTAATAATGCAACAGCAAATACCGCTTTAATTAATGATCTTCAAAATATTTGTCAACCAAATATTGGTGGAAAAATTTCTCATGTTAGGTGTGCATGTCATGTTTTAAATTTATGTGTATAAGATAGTTTAAGATTTTGGATATGTTTCTTTCTCCTATTAAAAAAACAATCTCATTTTTTATGGACACATCGAAAGGTTATAAAAGCATGGAATTTGTTTTTGTAGAAATGATAGTAAGAAACTAAAAAAAATACCAAGAGATGTTCCAACTCATTTGAATTTAACATATGAATTATTAAATGAGTCACATGGATATAAAAATTTATTGTGCATATTTATTTCCAATAATGTCCTACACATTAATTTATATCCACAAAATTGGAAAGTTTGTATTAAAATTGTAGATGTTTCAAAAGTTTTTAATGATGCAATTGATATTTTAAGTGGTGTTTATTATCACACTTCTTATGTATTATTAATAAATGCATTAGTATTGTTGGTGCATTGCAAGAGTATGAGAATGATATTGTTTTAAATAAATCAATTTTAATATTGAAAATAAAATGGTTAAATTATTTCAAATATAGTCTATTAATTAATCTTATTGCATGTATTTTTTATCCTAGATGTAAATTAGAGGGTTTGAATGATTATTTGAGTGTTTATTATAGATGTTTAGGTATGATTGATAATAATTAAATTGATATTGATTTAATAATTAATCAAGTTACAAAAGTAATAATAGAATTATTTGAGGAATTTAGACAATATGTTGATCCCTACTTCTACATCTTTTTTTTTATTTCTATTGGTCAAGTTCAAATTAAACCAAATAAAATTAGTATAGTTGATCATGTCTTAATGCAAAAACATAAAAGACCTCACAAATCATTCAATTTATCACTTGAACATGATATTTATCTAACAATTGTTTTCGAGATTGGTGATAGTAAAACATATAAAGATTTTTCTAACCTCGAACGGTAGAGTCGACACCAAAAAACATTTTTCGTCCTTGTACAAAGTGCTAAACAAATTTTAGGATGTCCAATCTCAATAGTTGTCATTGAACCAACATTTAGTGCACGAGGAAGCATTTTGAATGAGACTCGATTTTCAATGGCTCCCAAATCATTGGAAGTACAACTATATGTACATGATAAAACTAGAGCAGCATTAAGGTCACAATAAATTGAGAGAGATGAAAATAAAAATTTATTCGACTTCACTACTGAAGGAGAAACTTCAATAGTCACATCTAGCTTAGGTGGTGATTAAATTAAAATGGTAAAGGGGTAAATTCTATTTTAAAAAAAAGGTGAAAGAACTATACGGCCTTTAATTTTTCTAAACCCCAAGAGAATATGTAAACAACTTAATTTTTAGTAAGAAAATTAAGTTCAAGTCTTTTATTTTTTTATTTTATTTCATTTAATTGATTAATTCATGCCCTTTATTTTTTTAATCCAACATTTAAATATTGAACATTTAAAGTAATTCAATATATTTTTTAAAATTTTTTATTTCAAACCCTCTCAATTTTTATTACAAGTGAAATAGTCAAGTTCAACTACAATTTAGAAATTTAAATATTTTATAAAATTTTCAAAGTATAAAGTAAACTAAAGTAATGAATTATAATTTTTTTAATATTATTATTTTTCTAATTTATAAATAATTTAATTTAATTAAAAATATTATTTATTTGTTTAAAAAATTTAAACCGGTCGAATTAGAACCTGCCGATTCGAAATTGGAACTACGGTGTTGAACATTTACATGATCAACCATTAATCCATTCTTACTTTGACTTTAATAAATAATTTTGAACTTTTAATGTCTTTATTCACTTGTGACTATTAGTTAGGGGTTAAATATCAATTCAAAGCTCAAAAGATGCCTTCATTAATCCACATTAACGTTCCTAAAGGTCATAAAAGCTACCATAACATAAGGAAAATCAATCAGAGTCAAAAACTTGAAGATTTCTTCAAGTCAGGTGCCACTCACGATCTTGAGGAGTTCAAGATGAAAAAAAGGCTCTCTCGAGGAAAAAGTTTGAGCCCCTTTTGATCGTGAGGAGATGGGTCATAATCGTGAGCAGAACCTCATAATCACAAGGAGCTCCTAACAAGGCTCCAATGGGCAGATGTTTAAGCAACGGTCATATTTTTCAACTGTCACGATCTTGAGCAGACTCATCTCTACAAAAAGTTTAAATCATATTAAGTGAAGGCGAATAAGGATTCAGACAAACTTAAATGTCTCTAAGAATTATTTTCTCATCTCAAACTACAAAAAAAGGTCTTAGGACCTCATTTAATGAGTTAGATAGTTGTTAGAAGAATTTGTCTCTTAGAATTGATTGTGAATTCAAACCTTTTTCCTTTTAATGCTTCATTAAAATTCTTGAGTGTGGGTTGTGTGTTCTAGCTTTAGGTCATCTTCATCTCTTAGGTTAGAAAAGGGAAGTGAGGAACCTAAGTTAGAGGAATTGGTAAAAGTCTTCTCTATCAAAACACTTAAAAATTTTATTTCGGTTAGAGTTAAGCCTAAAAAAGCTTATTTATTATAAAGGTTAGAGTTGAGTCTCTAAACTCTTGTAAATATGATCTTGCTAAATAAGATTGGTGTCAAAATTGAAAACCTAATTTAAGGATAAATTAGGTGGAGACATAGTTTCATTTAGGAACTGAACTCCTAAAATTTGTATGTTTTTTATTCTCTTCTTTCTTAGCTCCCAAATCCTTTCTTTAAACCTCAATTATCTCCTAACCTTTCTTCAATTTTTAATTAGTCTTATTCACCCTCCTCCAGGACTTTTTTCATTTAATACCAGAGTGTAACTTCTTGGAACTTCATTGTAAGAAACTAAAATCATAAGGAGTGAAACCATAAATTTTTATACTTTGAGACACTTCTTTGATAGTAGTTATTATAACATTGAAAATATAAAATGGAGTTATATCTTGATAGTGATACAATTAGGTTGTAGGATGTAGTATTAAATGGTTGGGAGCCTTCCAAAGTAAAAGTAGACAATGTTGAGTGCATCATTGATAGAAGTCAGTGGACTCAAGAGCAAAAAGATGAGAACTACAAGAATAAGAAAGCAATGACCATCCTCTTTGCTTCTATATCAAGAGAAGAATGAGGAAAGGTGCAAAATTGCCTATCTGCTAAGGAGATTTGGGAAACTCTTATAGAGCTACTATAAGGGGAACATCCAAGTTGGAAGCAAGAAAGTTCAACTTCATGTATATAAATATGAACTTTTCAAAATTAGGCCTCTAGAGACAATAACTGAGATGACCAACCAACCCAATGCTCTCCTCACAACTCTCAAGAAGCTTGGGAAATACTACTTAATGGAGTAAGTGAAAAAAAGATTCTAAAAATCTTACCTAAGAAGGATTGTGAATCTAGAGTCACTTCTATAAAATAGGCTTATGACTTGTTAAAACTTTCCACTGACATACTCATTAGAAAGTTATTGACATATAAACTTACCTTAAATCAAAGAGAAGAAGAAAAAAAAGAGAAGAAGAAAGGAATTTCCTTAAAAGCCTCTCAAAAAGCTAGTGATAATGAGAGCCTTATTGACTATAGTGAGGAAAATGATAAAATCGCTATGATCACTAGAAGTTTCAAAAAGCTATTAAGAACAAAGAACTTCTCAAGGAAAAGAGACAATAAGCATAATTATGGGAAGAAGATAAAAAAGGTTACTTACTATGAATACAAGAAACCAAGACACATAAGAAGTGGGGTGCCCTAGGTTGAAGTTTAAGAGTAAAGGAGCAAAGGATAAGAAGAAAGTCTTCAAAGCAACATGAGATGACTTCTCTAATTCGGAGAAGGAAGAGGAGTAATAAGAAGTGGCTAACTTTTGATTCATAGCACTTGAGAATAAAATATTATACCTTCCACTTCCCATCCTTTTTGTGATGATTATGATGACTTTGATAATGATTGTGATGATGATGAGAGCTTTATTATAAGCAAACTCATGATTAAATACAAAAATTTACTTTCAAAGAAAAAGCTTTACAAACTAGAACTTTCAAAAATGTCTAAAGAATTTAAAAGTTTGAAAAATGAATTTTTAAAAATTGTTTTATCTAATGAACAACTTGTAAAAGATTTGAAAGCTTTTACTCATTTGAAAAATGAACTTGAGAAAGCTAAACATGAAAATGAAAAGTTTTCACAAGAAGTCTTGGATTTGAAAACTTCAATTTCTAAATTTAAAAGAGGTAAAGATACTCCAAATAATCTTTGGGATTCTCAAAGATTTCATAGGAATACATATTGTTTGGGTTATTCAAATGGACCTTCCTCCTCATCATCAACTCACACTATATTTATTAAAGCTAAAGACTCTTGTTTCTCTCTACTATCTAATAAAGGTGATAAGGCGCAAGCTTTTAGAGATAATATTGAGTTTTAAAAGACTCATCCCCCTAAGGCGTAAAGGTTTAAGGCTCAAGCCAAAAGGCCTCAACCCGAACATGCTTTTTATGTACACCAAAAGACATACACCAAAGTATGTCTTTCACATAATCATTTACACTCTTATGAATGTATGGCTCATGCACCTTCTAGGTCATATAGGCCATTTAAGAGACACACACTATACTTTTATGGATAATATAGAAAAAAATGTGCCATTAGAAATCATTAACATTATACAAATGTGAATTATTCTTAAAAATCTAATTCTAATAGGTTTGCAAATGTAAGATGCTTCTATTGCATGACTTTAGGACATACAATCAATACATGTTACTATAGACAATTGCATTTGCAATTATTGCCTTTGGATTATCTTGAGATTAGCCAAACTGGATCACCCAAAAGAGTGCTTAATTTCTTATTGTGTAGGTGTGCTTAAAATCCACCAAGAATAAAAGCCATTAGTATTTAGATAGTGGACGTTCAAGACACAAGACTGGAGACAGAGGCCAATTCACTACCCTTGAAAGAGTGCTTAATTTCTTATTGTGTAGGTGTGCTTAAAATCCACCAAGAATAAAAGCCATTGGTATTTAGATAGTGGATGTTTAAGACACAAGAATGGAGATAGAGGCCAATTCACTACCCTTGATGTAAAAGATGGAGAAAGTATGACATTTTGAGACAATGTCAAAGGGAAGATAGTGAGAATCGACAAAATAGGTAATCCTCAAACTCTCTCTATTTATCATTTATTGTTGGTTGATGGTCTAAAGCACTATTAGCTTAGTATAAGTCAATTATGCGAAATGAAAAATAAAGTCACCTTTTACCCTAAAAATTGCTTTGTTAGTAGTAATGACAAAGTAGTTTTTAATGGTGAAAGAGTTGATAATGTATATATTATTGACTTGAATAAAGTTGATAATAAAGACTTTAAGTGTTTAATGTCTATTTTCCATGATATTTAGACTTAGAATAGAAGATTATGACATGCAAACTTTAAGTTGTTAGATGAACTTAACAAGAGTGAACTTGTGGATGGGGTTGCCCAAACTCAAAAGGATAAGCCTTATGATGCTTGTTAAAAAGGAAAACAAGCTAAATCATCTTTCAAAGTCAAAAATAAAGTGTCCACTTCTAAGCCATTGGAAATTATTTACATGGATTTATTTGGACCTATAAGGGTTGGTATTTAGGTAGAATGCACTATACATTTATACTTGTTTATGATTACTTTAGATTTACTTGGGTGTGTTTTCTAGCCCATAATAATGATGCCATTAATGCCTTTAAAATTTTTATAAATAGGGTTCGAAAAGAAAAGGTTTTCGCATAATTAGTATTAGAAGTGATCATGGAACCAAATTTGAAAATGAACACTTTAAAATCTTTTATGATGAAAATGACATTTAACACACCTATTCTTCTCCTAGAACTCCTTAACGAAATGGGATAATTGAGAGGAAGAATAGAACATTGTGGAAATGGTTAGAACTATACTTCATGAATATAATTTACATTATACTTTTGGGTAAAAATCGTTAACACCGTTTGCTACTTCTCAAATTGTGTTTTCAAAAGACCAATTTAAAATAAAACTTCTTATAAGCTTTAGAACAATAGAAACCTAAGATTTTATATCTTAGCATATTTTATCATAAATACTTTATATTAAACACCAAGGACAATCTTAGAAAATTTGAATATAAGGCCGATGAAGGCATTTTCTTAGGATATTACATCACTAGCAAATCTTATAAAGTCTTTAACATAAGAACCTTAATTATTGAAGAGTCTATGCATATTGTATTTGATGAATCTAATTTCCTTTATTTGAGAAAGGATATTGTTTGTAATGATGTTATAGATAACTTCTTGGAGATGAGCATTCAAGAAAAGAGGAACCAAGCAAAGAGGAAGTGCAAAAGGTGCCCAAACTCTCAATGAAGGAAGAACTCCCAAAGGATTGACACTTCAAGAAATATCATCCAAAGGAACTCATCATTGGTGAAACATTAAAAGGGGTAATAACTTGATCTCATCTTAGACCTTTAATTAATTTAGCCTTTATTTATCAAATTGAACCAAAGTCTACTAGTGAGGCTTTGGAAGATGCATTTTGGGTACTTGCCATGCAAAAAGAACTCAATCAATTTTAAGAGGAATAAGGTTTGGAACTTAGTTAAAGATCTGAGAACCATCCTATTGTAGACACCAAGTGGGTTTATAGGAATAAGCTCAATGAACAAGGTGTCATTATTAGAAATAAGGTTAGGTTAGTAGCCAAATGATATCATTAATTAGAGGGTATTGATTATGATGAAACCTTTGCCCTGGTTACAAGGCTAGAGGCCATTAGAATTTCCTTTGCATTTGCATCTTATATGGATTTTAGCCTTTTTCAAATGGATATTAAAAGTGCATTTTAAATGGTTTTATTCAAAAGGAAGTGTATGTTGAGCAAATTTTAAGTTTTGATAACTTTGAATTTTCAAATCATATATTTAAATTAACCAAGGCATTATATGGTTTAAAAAAAGCTCCTAAAACTTGGTATGAAAATTTGAGCAACTTTCTATTAGGGAAAAAATTCTTTAAGGGAAAAGTAGATATAACTCCTTTCATAAAGAAACTAAAGAATGACCTACTCATTGTGCAAATTTATGTTGATGACATTATATTTGGTGCTACTAACCATTGTTTATATGAAGAATTCTTTAATTTGATGTAAGGTGAATTTGAGATCAGCATGATGGCTAAGCTCAAATTCTTCTTTGGGCTTAAAATCAAGCAATGCAAAGATAGGATTTTCATCAACCAAGCCACGTATACATGGGACATCCTCAAGAAATTGGTATGGAAGGAGCCAAAGTTAACAAGACTCTTATGAGTACTACTACCAAACTCTCTAAGGATGAAAGTGAAAAGTCGGTTGATGAGAATTGCTATGGAGGTATATCATATCCCTTCTTTACTTAACCGATAGTATATCAGATATTATATTTGAAACATGTTTATGTGCTAGATCTCAATATAATCCTAAAGAATCCCATTTGAATGCCATTAAGAGGATTTCTAACAATCTAATTAGCAACTTACATTTAGGACTATGGTACCTTAAGAGCTCTACATTTGACCTTATTAGTTATTCAGATATAGATTTTATCGGAAGCTTATTAGATAGAAATTCACTTTCGGAACTTGTCAATGTTTAGGATGATGTCCTTTTTTTTGGTTTAGCAAAAAATAAGTGTCAGTTGCCTTATCCACTGGCGAGATATGGTAGCTAGTTATTGTTGCTCATAAGTTTTGTGGCAAAAATAACAATTAAAAGACTACGACATTGATATTGATCACATTTCTATTAAATGTGACAACATAAGTTTTGTTAATCTTCGCAAAAATCTTATCCAACACTCTAGAACTAAGCATATAGACATTAGACATATTTTCTAAGAGATCACATTCAAAAAGGCAATATTATTCTTGAATTTATGGATAGTAATCATCAACTAGCGAACATTTTCACTAAACCACTTAATAAAGAAATGATAAACTTCATTAAGCATGAAATTACTATGCTAGATGGTGCTAGCTTAAAATGATTCTCTATTATCAACCCATGCATTCATGTGTATCAGATGCTTATGACAATGATTATTTGGCTTATCCATTCATGTTTACGCCATAACTGCTTTTTGCTCATTTAGTTATGCAATTTTTATACATGAAATTTGATTGATAATTTTTTTATTTGAATTTTATGCTAATTATTAATTAATCATTGAAATTAATTCATATGATCAATTAGTTAAATAGCAAACATTAATTTGTCCACTAAGATTCCATATAATTGCATGATTAAGGTTAATTTCAAAAAGGCATTGATTTTACTTAAAATTACTTTGAAAATTAAAAATTTTAATGATGTCAATTTATTCTAAAAGGACTAAGTTGCAATAAGTTTCTGGACCTATTTAAAAGTTTTTTAAATCTTTAGGGACCAATCAGCAATTTGCTCATGACCATTGTATTTAAACGCAATGGTTCGTTATGCGTGTCCTTGTTAGGATCTGATCTCCTCACAATTGACACTCAAGATCGTGGGGAGCAATCTAACCATAATGTTATAACCGTTTATGACCCTTTTTCTAAGCATTAACACCCCTTTTCAAAACCCAACGACTTACCAATCCTCACACTTTATTTTTTTATCCTAAGGCCAATAACGCTCTAAAAACTCTATAAAAGCTCCCCTTCTTTTGACTTTTTTCATCACATTCTCTCACACTCCTTTCCCTTATTCTTCATTACACCTTTCTTCTTACACTATCTTTGTTAAATCATTCTCCTAATACTCCATCACTCTCTCCAGCATCACTTTTCATCTTTTGTCACTTCTTTTCACCAACATGGCACCAAAGAAAACTTTAAGACAAGAGGCTTTATACTTTTCAACACCAAAAAGAATAATAAAAGATCAACCTAAGAAAATCCCTCCCATCTCTTACACTTATGAACAAATTCAAGCAAGAGTCAAATCTTTCTCACAAAGAACTCTTGACCCTTGAAGAGCTTGGTTATTTTGATGAAGTAGAATCTTTGCTTGAAAAAGTAAGCCTCTTTAATTTTACGTTTGATATTCTACCCACCTATCCCCAACTAGTTGTCAAGTTTCTTTCAACTTTTTATTTTAGAGTTCACTGGATAGATGAACAAAACCCTTTCAATAACATGAGGTTTAGGTTGGGTGGTAGGGATCAATTTTTAATCGCCCAAAACTTTGATAATATCTTTGGCTTCACTCAAGAGGTCTCCTTCAAACAAATTCTCTTTATAATTTTTAGGTAAGACATTGCAAACCCTCTTCCATTGTTTTTCATGTAGGAAATACTAAATTATCTACCCTTTAATTTAAAGCTCTTTGGTATATCCAAGGATTCCTTGCCCACTCCATTAATGCTAGGGGACAAAGCCATAGGGCTATCTCTTTTAAGGACCTCTTTTAATGGAAACCATAGCCCCTTAGTGATAGTGCATTTGGAAATTTGTGCACTATAATTAAAGGGCCTATCATGTCTAAGAAAGCATGAGAGACTCTTTGAATTTTTTTTTTAGGAGTTGATAAAGTAAAGAAGGTTTGACTTCAAACTCTAAGGGCCGAGTTTGAATTACTCTTTATGAAAGAGAGTGAAACCATAACTGATTACACTGCAAAAGTCTTGGCAGTGGTGAATTAAATGAAGAGAGTTGGAGAAGCAATGCAGGATGTTCATGTGGTCAAGAAGATTCTACACTCTTTTAACAAGAAGTTCAATCATGTAGTGGTTGCCATTGAAGAGTCTAAGGACTTAAAGATTTTGACAATTGATGAATTGCATGGGTCATTGTGAGCCCATGAGGAGAGAATGAATCAGGGAAAGCAAAAGCAAGATGAGTAAGCCTTGCTAGCAAAATTCTCTATCAAATCTAAAGGAAAGTCTTCTGCTAGAGGTGGTCATGGACAACCATTTGAAAGAGGTTGTGGACATGTATGTGGATGTGGGCATGGTCAATGATGAAATGACCAAAATTTTTTAAATGGAAATAGAAATCAAAATTTTCAAAGAGGTAGTGGAAAAGGAAAAGGTAACTATAGGATATACAATGAAAGAAAAAATGACAAAACTTAAGTAGAGTGTTACTCTTATGGCAAGATTGGTCATTACTCATGGGAGTGTCAAATTGAAGGTATAGAGGAAGAAATAAAGCTTGTAGAGCATGTCGATGATGTAGAAGAGCCAACCTTATTTCTTTCTTTTAAAGAAGAAATTGTAGGAGAGAAGGACATATGGTACCTTGATAATAGAGCTAGTAATCATATGACTAGTGATAGAAGCAAGTTTGTGGATATGAACACCAAAGTAACAAGCAATGTACGCTTTGGTGATAATATAAAAGTGGAGATCAAAGGCAAAGGGACTATCTTATTTCAAGAAAAAAATGGAAGTCATAAAGTTATCCATGATGTCTATTACATTCCTAAATTAAGAAGTAATATTTTGGGCATCGGGCAACTTATGGAGACTGGTTATAAAATTATTATGGAAGACCACATGCTTTAGTTGAAGGATTATAATGGTGATCTTCTTACGGAGGTTATTATGACAAATAACTGAATGTTTAAATTAGACTTATGAGCAACTAAATCTATTTGTTTAAAGACTTGTGTAGAAGATTCATCATGGATTTGGCATATAAAATTTGGTCACCTAAATTTTGAAAGTCTGAAAGCTTTGGGAGAAAAAAAAATGGTGAAGGGAATTCCAATAATTAATCATCATCATCAATTATGTAAAGAATGTTTACTTGGGAAGTATTCAAAAAAGAGTTTTTTGAAGCAATCAATCTCAAAAGCCATTAAGCCACTCCCACTTATTCATGCAGATATGTGTAGTCTTATCAAACATGAGTTATTGTACATGAGTTCTTATTTTGTGCTATTTATTGATGATTACAACATAAAGACTTGGGTTTACTTCTTGAGAAATAAATCTGAGGCTTTTAATACTTTTAAAAGATTTAAAGTAGTTATTAAAAAAGAGAGTGAGCATAAAATTAAATCCCTAAAGACTGATAGAAGAGGAGAATTCACATTTAATGAGTTTCAAACTTTTTGTGAATTATATGGAATTCATGGTTTTCTTATAGTTTCAGGATCACCTTAATAAAATGGAGTTGCTAAAAGGAAGAATCGTACCATCTTGAACATGACCAAGTCAATGTTGAAAAATAAAAATATGCAAGAGGAATTTTACCTGAAGCATTTGCTTGTGTAGTATTCCTTTCCAATAGAAGTCCAACCAAGAGTTTAAAGAATGTTACTCCACAAGAAGGATGAAGTAAGTAGAAACCGAGTGTGTCACATCTATGAGTTTTTGGATTTGTGCTTATATGCATGTTCCAAAGTAAGAAAGATCCAAACTAGATGATATAAGTGAGAAGTTTATTTTCATTAGCTATGTTGAGAACTCAAAAGGCTACAAGTTGTATAATCTAAGCAATGGAAAGATTGTGACTAGTAGAGATGTTGAGTTTGATGAAGAAAATGCATGGGACTAGAGTTTATAAAAGGAAGGCTCAAATGCTTTTTTACTTTTTATTTTGACAATGAAAAGCCAATAGTCCATGAAGCTGAGGCTACTCAATTTGCATCACCAACTTCATCATCCCAAGGGTCTTTATCAATAACTTCATAATCATCAAGCTTAAGTAATGAAACAAGGAAATATCAAAGTCTAGCTGACATCTAAAATAAAAATGAAAGGTTTGATGATATAAACTTATTATGTTTCCTTGCCAATGTTAAACCATTAAATTTTGAAGAAGCTAGCAAAGATGAGAAGTGGATTAAAGCTATGAACGAGGATATTCATTTAATAAAAAAGAATGACATTTAGGAACTTATTTCTCTTCCAAGTGGCCATCAACCAATTAGAGTCAAATGGGTTTAAAAAGTAAAAAAGAATGCCAAAGGTGAAGTAGAGAGATATAAAGCGAGACTTGTTGAAAAAGGATACAAGCAAAGATAAGGGATTGACTATGAAGAGGTGTTTTCTCATGTTGCTTGTATAGAAACTATTAGATTGTTTATCTCAATGGCTGCCTAAAATCATTGGAAGATCCATCAGTTAGATGTCAATTCAGCCTTTCTAATGGATATCTTGAGAAGGAAGTCTATCTTAAATAACCCAAGGGGTATATTATTAAAGGTAATAAAGACAAAGTGTTGAAGCTAAAAAGAGGCATTGTATAGGCTCAAGTAAGCACTGAGAGCATGGAAAAGTAAAATTGACAAATACTTTCAAGAGAAGGGTTTCCAGAGATGCATTCATGAGTATGCTATATATGTAAAGCAAGAGAAAGGAAATCTTCTCTTTATTTTTATCTATGTATATGATCTTATGTTCACAGGGGACAATTCAAGAATGTCCAATAATTTCAAAAAGGTGATGGCATAAGAATCTGAGATGAGTGACATGGGACTCATAACTTATTATGTAGGAATAGAAGTAAAGCAGATGGAAGATGGGATTTTTATCTCATAAGAAAACTATACAAAGAAGATACTTAAGAAGTTCAACATGTCACAATGTAAGCCAGTTAGCAAACCCATAGAAAGCAAAGCAAAGCTATCTAAAATGGAAGAAGACACAAAAAAAATGGATCTTACCTTATTCAAAAGTATGGTGGGAAGTTTAAGATACTTGATTCATACCAGACCCCATATCTTATTTGTAGTAGGATTAGTAAGTCATTTCATGGAACGCTCATCAATGACACATATGAAAGCGGTTAAGAGGATTTTGTGTTATCTTGAAGGTACACTTGAATATGGAATCTTTTATTCATCCTCTTAAGATTTGATATTGGTGGTTTATTATGATGGTGATTTTGCCAGAGACATTAATGCTAGAAAAAGCACCATTGGTTTTATGTTCTTAATGGGAAATAATGCAATTTCTTGGTGTTCGAAGAAGTAGCCGATTGTCATACTTTTTTATGAATCAGAATATGTTGCGGCTACATCTTGTACATGTTATGCTCTTACATCGACTACTAAAAGAACTTCATTTGGAGTAAAAAGAAGTTACCGTAGTCATGATTGATAATAAGTCTGCTCAAGCTTTAGCAAAAAATCCGGCATTTCATTATTGAAGCAAACATATTGATACTAGGCATCATTTCATATAAGAGTGCATCGCTAAAAAGGAAGTTAAATTAGAGTATGTAAGGACGAATTATCAAATTGTTGATATTTTCATAAAGTCACTCAAGTATGATAATTTTCAGCAGTTGAGATTAAAGCTCAGAGTTGTGAAAAGTTCAAGTTTACAGGCGGTGTTAGATATTAAACTTGAAACTAATATTTCTAAATTTAGTATGTGCTAAATAATAATAAAAAACAAAAATTATTTTTAAGTTTACAGTATACATTTAATTACCTAAAAAAAATATTATAAAGTCGTTATCTTATTATAGTATATTGTAGCAATATAAATACCCCACATATATTGATTGTATTCAAGCAATTTTTCAAAGAATGAAATAAACATATAACTTTTAGTATCTCTTCTCTTCCTTTTGCGTGTGTGCAAATTTTGTGGGTGCCTATTTGCTTCTAATATAAACAACATGTGGTTTGGGAAGGATGAAGATGTTGCTAAAGAAATGGATGAAAAACTTGAGCAATGCTTTGAAGATATTGATCAATTCACCAATCAAGGCCTTGAAGACATGGGAGAAAAAGACTAAGAAACTATGCCTCATGCTCATCCACCATCTCAACGAAAGCATCCTACAGGTTAAAGGTCCTCAAGAAGTGCTTAAGCCTAAGAAGATTAATTGACATCGGTTGGACACTTCTTTAATCGATTGTCCTTAGTGGAATCAAGCTTCAACATAAGGTTTGATTATGTGGATGCTTACCTTAATTGTTTTGATTAAAGGATGGATCACCTTAAATTTGATGTCCACCATCTATCTGCCCATCGTAATTTACAATGCCAATGGGCTCTTTCTCCTCTTTCACCTCCTCCTCAAGCTCTTTAAGACCATAGTGATGAAGTTTAGCTTTCTTAGGCCTTTATCTTTTCTTGTATTATCCTCATTTTTTTTTATTTTGCATCTTATGGACTACAATTTTAAATGTTAAATATTCTTATGTTTATTAGTTATTATGTTTTATGTATTATTTAGACCATATTTATATTTCTTATCTTAAATTACACTTGCAATCACTTCATTATCAATCCATTGCTTTATGATTTATGTTTTACATTGCTTTCTTCTTTATTTTTTCAACTTCTTTTTTATCATTTGACAAAAGGGAGAGTAGAATAGCATTTTGAATGAATGAGCATCAATAAGATTTCTAAATATAAATTTTGAATGGATTTTGAATGTTTGAATACTTTAAATATAAATGATTGCCTCCAAAGCAAATAAATGGCTTATTATGAGAACTTCATGAAGGCCTTTGTAATAACATCTCTTTATTTTGTTCACATGATTAAGTTTAAAATTTGGACTCAACCATATATCGAGGTGGAGTTAATCAAAATCCTTGGTATATAATTAATAGGGAGTAGCTTATTGCAAATACACACACATGCACTTGAAGCTTTATTACTTGTCATTCAAAATTCTTTGTCAAAGTCAAAAAGGGAAGATTGTTGAACATTTGCACGATCAACTATTAATCCACTTTTGTTTTGACTTAAATAAATAATTTTGATTTTCTAATATCTTTATTCAAGTGTGACTATTAGCTAGAGATTAAATATCATTTAAAAGCTCAAAATAAGACTTCATTAATCCACATTAAAGTTCCTAAAAGTCCTAGAAGCTACCATAACACAAGGAAATCAATCGGAGTCAAAAACTTAAAGTTTTCTTAGTTTGGTGCCACTCACGATCCCGAGCCTGCTCCTTATGATCCTGAGGAGTGTAGGATGAAGAAAGGCTCTCTCTCAAGGAAAAAGTTTAAGCCTTTCACAATCCCTTGCTCAAGATCATGAGGAGCTTCTAACAGGTGTCCAATAGGCATATTTTTTAACAACAGTCACATTTTTCAACCATTATGATCCTGAGGGTGCCACTCATGATCCTATGCAAACTCATCTTTGCAAAAAGTTAAACTCATATTAAATGAAAGAGAAGAAGGTTTTGGGAAAACTTAAATGTCTCTAACAATTATTATCTTATCTCTAACTATAAAAATAGGCCTTGGGACCTCATTCAATGAGTTAGATAGTTGTCAAAAGAATTTTTCTCTTAAAATTGATTGTGAATTCAAAACTCTTTATTGTCCCTTCAATACTTCATTAAAATTCTTAAGTGTGGGTTGTGTATTCTAGCTTTAGTTCTTCTTCATCTATTTTATAGGTTAGAAAAGGGAAGTGAGAAACCTAAGTTAGGGGAATTGGTTAAAGTGTTTTCCATCAAAACACTTGAGAATTTTATTTTTGGTTAGAGCTAATCCTAGAATAACTCCATTATTATAAAGGTTAAAATTGAGCCTCAAAACTCTTATAAACTCAATCTTGCTAAACAAGATTAGTGTATGAATTTAAAATCCTAATTTAGGGATAAGTTAGGTTGAGACATAAGTTCATTTAGGAACCGAACTCCTAAAATTTGTGTGTTCATGATTCTCTTATTCCTTAGCTCTAAAATCCCTTCTTTAATTCTCAATTATCTCTTAACCTTTCTTCAATTTTTAACTAGCCCTATTCTCCCCCCTATATGGCTTTTTTCACAATGGTTAAACTAGTTTCGATTTAGTTCAACCAAAGGTGGAATCATGAACCTTTGCAGTTCGCAAATCGTGACAAGGGCTGGGTAAGTCATCACATGATTACAGTGCCACATTTCTAGTAGCAAGTAGACAAAGAAGTCAGTTTGCTATAAAAGAAAATTAAATAGTTAAGTATTCATTGTTTAATTAGAATTCAAGGGGTGGAATAATCAATCATCATCATTATCTCAAATTCAAATTTTTTTTCATAAAAACAAAATAGTCTAATTAAGAAGACATAATTTGTATTAAAGAATAAAGATTAATATCCTCCTTAACATTGCCTCATTTTTGTCATTCATATTATATTAAAGCAATTGAAATGACTTGCTGCCTACTTGTATAAATAGACATAATTTACAAATAGAAATCATCATTATTCATAAGAAAACATGCAATTACAAAATGATATTATCTTCCATTTTGACTGACAAAAATAAATATACCAAAAAAAGTCAGTTGGAAAATAAAAAATTAAGCAAATTAGAGAAGCAACAACAATAAATTAAAAAGAAAAAAAGAGGTTCAAAATTTAAATTTCATGTCATTTAAAAGAACGTAGCCACATTTTAGGGAATATAGCCACATTTTCGAGAGCATTAATAAAATGCCACCAAGAAAACTTAAGCAACAATTCCTTTTATGGTCATAAAAACAAAGGTAATTCCAAAAAAGGAAAAAAAAGAAAGAAGTCGGTTTTTATGAGGCACAACTAGAAATTCCTATTTTTTTATTACTACATTGACCATAGACCAATTCCTCTTTTCTTTTATTGGGGGGTATTGAATACACCCATAATTCTGAGCTTTATATTACTCCTCTCAAGAGACATGTCAGATCCAGGGCACCCCAAAGTAAATGGGATGATAGTTTTCATTCCAAAACTATAAAATCAGAATATCGATCAAATGACATATTGTAGTGTACTAGGCTTTCTAATTCTTTAAGAGGTTTATCTAAAAGATTTACGATATAACTAGAAAGACATTTCAAATACCACACATGAGTTATTGGGCATGCCAGTTTTATATAGCCCATTTGATATCTTCATATTTACGAATCAATAAATTCAACTCCACCATTAATATCGACACATCTGAGATCGCCAAATGCTTGGGAGTTCTTTTATTCCATCTTTTTCCTTCTTCTTGTTGCTAGATATTTCATTCGTACACATCATCTCTTTGTTTCCTGAGCCTATAGTGAGTTATAGATAGAGTTCAAAAAGGTCAAATCTTTGATGTTCCATCATACATGATGGAGTTGCAAAAACTTCTAGATAGGTATCCTACGTCTAAATGAAATTCTTTCTGTTAAAGAATAACTTTCTAGTTGCTCTAGAACAATTAAGAGATTTTCTAGAAAAAATGCGGGGTTCTGCTTCTGGCAGCAACATGCTATGGGGTGGTGGTCCCGCTTATGGGGTTAAATCAATACGTTCTAAAAACATTTCTTTCTATCATACTATTGGATCTCATAGAATACTACTAATTCTAGTCTGCTCATTTCATTGATTTCATCTAAGATTAAAAAAAATAGGAATCCTTTTCATTTTTTTCTTCAATCATTGATATTAATCTTTAATCATTGATATTGATAAGAACTAAGAAGTCAAACAAGTCAAGTTTTATTCAAATTAATTACTCTTACTTACAGTTTTTACGTAAATTATAAGTAAAAAAGCAGTAGGAACTAGAGTGGACAGGGCAGTAACAATAAACACAAGAATATTTACTTCCATAATCTCATCATTTCATTTTTCTTTACTGTGTAATAACTATGGATTTAATCCTATAGAGATCATAAATCTTTTACTTCCAAAATTCAATGGGATGAATTCCATCTTGATGATAACGAGTCTGATTAATATCATGAATAATAATATCTGAGTTATCAAATCGATTCATCGTCAAGAATTGAATAGTATAACATAGAAAGATTATTTATCCATATTGAATTCAAAAATTGCTTGAATTCTTGATTTAATTGATACTTTTTTCCATTACTATTTTTATTTTATCTTCTTGCCTTGTTAATGGAATGAATAGAATACATTAAACAAATGTTTGGTGCACAATTTAAATGAGATAAATTGTTTCAAATTTCAGTTTATGATTGAGATTCCATAAATAAAATCAGAGCCAAAAAGAGGTAATGTTCAGATTCAAAGGATCCTACCAAAGTAATTCAAATTATTTTATAGCGTACATACAAATAAAAAAAATTCCATTTGTGTATGCGTTACCGGAAAAGATATGGCATTCAATTCGATTTTATTATATGGTTCTTTGCAAACTATACCAGTTTTTAAAATCAGAGCCATCAACTTCTTGGCTATCTCTCTAAAAGGTAATTTCTATTTTGCTATATTTATTTTTATTCTATCAAATAGAATAGAACATGGCCATCGGGGTTGATACCATCACTGTACTATAGAAAGATATTAAATGTGAGTCGATAAGTCTATTTATCCATATGTAATATATAGATAGATGCAAGATCTAGCATGACCATTTGTGAAGTAAAAAACTACTCTTGCCCTCCTAAAATAGGGAAGAGTAAGCATAAGTCATATAGAATCAATGGATTCATGGCATAATCCCCCCCATGATGCATTTTTTACAATTTTTTCTACTGATAGAGGGATCAAATGGTATAGTTCTTTTGTTGGTAGCTTGGAGGATTAGAAACATGATCATTGCTTTCCAATTGGCCAGGATGAATGATGGTGGCATGCTTAACACATACAAGTCGGACAGGAAGTGGTGTTTCTAGTGGCGAATGGGTGAGTAATGCGTAAGAACCTGCCCTCGAGACACATCACAACAACAAATAAGCAGGCATAACACAAGTGCATATCAAAACATAAAGTTAAAAGATTCAGACAGAGTAAATTTACCAAAATTGTTAACAAAATAGTCTAATACTAGAATGCAATTATTGGTATATATATGTTAATGAAGAATTAGGAACTATTAGTATAAAAGAAAAAAAATAACAAATGTAAGATAATATAATTTATCACAAATGCAATAAATCTCAAAATTACTTATACATCCTTTATATGTTTATATTGTACATTTTTTTTTATCTACTCGAAATGATTGATGTGTTAGTACTCTAGTATATATAAGGGGAGGAGGGATTGAACTCTAGTCTCCACCTTTTCATGCTCAAGCAATATGCCATTATATTTCAGTTCAAAAAAAAAATGCCATTGTACTACATAAGTTGTGATATATTATAGATTATATTAATATAGGATAATGATTAGTGTTACAGCCTTGACAGAATAATACTGTCGTGGGCCAATGAAATTTCAAAAAAGCTTTTCCTTTTTAATTGAATAGACCATGTATTTAGGAGATAAAAAGAAATTTTATCATTTTTATCTTTTAACGAGCTGCGACACTTATGAATGGTATGAATTTATATATGGTAAAGTTTTTTCTTTCATAAAAAGGAATGGCCAAGGCCAAGAAAGGAAACTATAACATATAACTTCTAGAGTAGTGATTCCTATTACATCTTGAAATACCAAACTTCTAATACCAGATGGAGGCTGCTCCAAATTGAACAAACATATAGGCAAAGTGAGAGCAAGGTTGGCCAAGAAATTAACATAGTGGTTACCTTCTCCTAAAACATAAAGGACCTGGACTTGCCAATCCCTATTCAACATGCTTCTTATCTCTTGGAAAAGAGACTTGGTTCGAAGAGGACAACAAATTCGTTTATAAATGATATCAACTGCACATTTATTATCCAATTCCACAATGATGTGTATGACTCTCATATTCCATGCTAGCCTTAGTCCGTAGATTATTTCCCAACATTTAGCATCCATGATGTTACATGAACCCAGGTCAGCTGCAAAGCCTCCAAGAAATTTTCAAACAATCCCTCTGGTACCTGCTCTTTTTTAAGGATATTTAAGGCTACCATCTGTGTTTAATTTGACCCAAGGCAGAGTAAGCGGTTCAATCTTATGTCCTTCATCTGACGTTGAACTTTGAGAGAGCTTGTAATCTAAATATTTGTTGTAATAAACATATGACCCTTAGATAGAACCACGATCATGAAGTCCCGAGGCTTAACATAAGAATCCTGAAATAAAATTGTTATATCTATCTTGCTATAACCAACAAGCTATGCCAAAAATAACCAACAGTCTAACTCGTTATGAACCTGTAACTAGTTAGTCAAGTTATACAATATCCATTCTTTAATATTTAAAGAGAATAATTGACTTAACAAATGAGTAGAGACTAGAAGTATCCATAAAGCCTCAGTAACATAACAGTCTTTAAGCACATGGCAAAGTGATTCTTTGGTTGCACCACAATGCTTATATGCTGCATGGTTTGTCATATGCCGCTAGATTTCAATGACATTGGTAAGCAACTTATCATGAATACAAAGCCATAAAAAACCCAAATACGCCCAGGGCCCTTCCAATTTCAAATCCCTTTACAGAGAAGAGTTTTTGTTAATTGCACTGTAAGCTGACTTAACTATAAAGTTCTAATTTGATGAATAAATCTAATATGATCTGTCAAAACCATCCAAATGCCCTGGAGTCTTAATAGCAATAATAAGCAATAATACCCAGGGAGGTAAAAGATGTTGGAACTTTTGCTAATCCTAATTTTTATAAGAATTAATGAATTGAAACACTTTTTATTCAGAAAAGCCTCCAAAATTTTTGCAACTGCTAGGTCCTTCAGACATTTATTTAAATCTGTCTAGATATCCAACCAGAAATTAACTCGTGTCCCATCCCCAAGACACTAGACCAAACTTTTTTTATGAGTTGCCATGTTTTATAAATACCTTTCTAGACAATTGAACTATTCCTTGCTTTATCGAGAGTAGTCTGGTTATCTCTTAGCATGTATTTAGCCTTTAACACCAAGACCCAAAGATTATTTGAGCCTGAAATAATACCCTAAGCCATTTTCATAAGAAAAACCATATTACTAACTTTAACACTACGAATTCATAAACCTCCACACTCTTTGGGATGACAAACTTGCTACCATGAAACTAAACTTGTCTTGCACTATTTCTGATTAGCTCTGTAAATAAATTTGCATCTCAAGCCATTAATCTAGTCCTAGATTTCACTTAGTAGAATGTGGGTCTGCATCGTATAGTTAAGGATCAAAGAAATCACCACTTTTGTAAGGGTTATCATACTTGTAGAGGATAATTTCAAGGATTCCCAATTGGAAAGATTATTTTTTATTCTCTCCACAATCTCCTTATGCATACTATTAACTATTCTGCCATGTATGAGTTGGGTGCCTAAGTACTTGCCCAAGTTAGTTGTGATTGAAAAACCAATCATGTTTGATACCTCTTCTCGAATAGTCTTTGTTATGTTCCTCGAGAAGTATATAATTATTTTTTCTTTGCTTACCAGCTGCCTTGAGGACTCAAAAAACCTTTTAAGTACTCTATTAATACTCGTAACATCCTTAGCATTAGCTCTTGCAAATAGTGACAAATAATCTATAAAAAATAAATGACTAATGCTTGGTCCATTACGACTTATTTTGATAGGATTCCAGGCTCTAGTCTTAATCTCAGCCTCTATAGCATGAGCTTATCTTTCCATGTAGAACATAAAGATATAAGGAGACATGGGGTCCCCTTATCTAATGCCCCTTGAAGGGTTGAAGCTCTCAGGAAACTTTCCATTTAGAGAGATTTACGTAGGGGATGATGTAATAAACTTCATTATAAGACTAATCAGACTTTGAGCGAGACTAATATCCAAAAGAGTATTAAGAGTAAACTGCCAATTTAATTGATCATACGCTTTAGTTAAGTCCACTTTCACTGTCATGTAACCTGTCTTTCCTTTTTTCATATTTATGGAATGAATAACCTATTGAGCAATAACTACATTATTTGTACTGTGTTTACCTTTTACAAAACTAGGCCGTAAGGGTCCGATTAGTTTTGGCATAAGAGGTTTAAGCATATTCATAATAACTTTGGTGATTAGCTTATAGGTTACATTGCATAGGCCTATTGGCCTAAAATGACTCCAATTTTTGGGAGCAAGATAATGTTGGTATAATGCAGGTCCATATCCATAATGCCTCCTTAAAAAATCTTTTTGACTATAGTAAAAAGAGAATCCCTACAATATTCTAATGTTTCTGGTAGAAGAAGGCTTAAAAGCCATAAACTCTTGGAGCTTTAGGCGACAACATATTAAACATGGTAGGTGTATCTTCATCTTTTGAAATGCAGGATGATAGTGCTAGATACTCCTCCTCCGCTAGTTTAGGGAAGCATCACCTTAAATGATATTGAGATCGTTGTGGCTTTCCTTCAGAACAAAGCTCCTTGAAAAAGCCTATAGCATCAATGCACAACAAATTAGGATCAGAGTGCCATTCACCAATTCCAAGCTTGAGAAGGGTAACTCGTTCATGGTGAAATTTAGCTTTAGCTTTGGCATGAAAATATGATATGTTACAATCTTCGAGATTGATCTAATCACAAGGAGATTTTTGCCTCCAATACAATTTTTCTTGGATAAGAATTCGATTATACTCATCCCTTAGCTTAGTGATGCAGCAGAAGCTATAAAAAATAAAAATAAAATAAAGAGACAAAAGGGATAAATATTATAGTCCATTGATTTGCAAACAAATGCTGGAAAATAATCTTTTATAACTTGTTGATTCACAAAAGAATGCTAGGAAATAAGTATCTACAACCTGTTGATTCATAAAGAATGTTAGGAAATAGGCATCAAATATTCGTTGATTTTCAAAAGAATACCGAATTTTGGAGAAAAATCGAAATTCTATTATAATTTATCAAAAGCTAATTCCAATAACCCTAAGGCTTACATATTTATAGGGTGGCACAAACCTACCAACTCTAATATTAATTAGAAAATAAAAATAATAACAATTCCTACCTAAAATATGGGAAATAAATCCCAATGAAAAGGAAAGAAATAAAATTAACACAATCAAATCCTAATAATAATAAATTACATTCGCTATCCATTGTTCTACAAACTCATTCCTAGACTTGTTGTTGCACATCACTTAGTTTCCATTTTTTTAGGCAACTTGATTCCCAATTTTCTTGTGCAACTTGAATACCCACAAGCCTAGCCAACAATCTCCTATTGTTATGGAAAATATTCCCAAATGCTTGTTTATTCCACATTGCAAGAGCCTTTCTTAAATTATTTAAATTGTGCTGCACTTCTAACTCCTTGCTCTACATTCTCTAAATAAAATTCATTCCATTGAGAATGAGTAACCTATGGGACCAGAAACACAAAAGGTTTTAACTGAGGTTCAAGTGAATCATGCGTAATCTATGCTATATATAAAAATATGAATAGAGGGAAAATATTTTTGGACAAAAATAGACATATACATTTTATATATTTACAAAAATAGTTTTTATTTGATTTTCAAAAGATTTTAAAATTGATGATAATAGTTTTAGTTTATATTTTAAAATTTAAAATTTTATATTTAAAAATGGTACAAGTTTAAATAAAAATAAAATAATTATATTGTATTAATTATAAAATTTAAATAAATACATAAATAATTAAATTAGTATAAGATTTATATTTATTTTAATTATATTATAAATCAAAATAATATTACTCTTCCATATTAATTTTTATATTCTATAATTATATCCTATTTTTTATTTTTCACACATAATGTTTAAAACTATCACTATTGTAAATATGTGAACATTTTTAAACAATTATTTTTATGTTAGTATTCTTTTTTTACAATAACTCTTAAAATGTAATATACATTTTCTAAGAATTATTATAAATAACATATATTGTTTAATATTAATAATTTATTCTATTAATATTATAATAATCTCTATTTTTATAATAAAAAATAAAATAAATTATATATTTAATAACTATTTTAACCACTTGTAATGCACGTGAGAAAAAAAAAACTATCTATACTATATATAAAAGTATGAATAGAGGAAAAATATTTTTGGACAAAAATAGATATTTACATTTTATATATTAAAAAAAAATAGTCTTTATTTGATTTTCAAAAGATTCGAAAATTAATGATAATAGTATTAGTTTGTATTTTAATATTTTAAATTTTATATTTAAAAATGGTACAAGTTTAAATAAAAATAGAATAATTATATTGTGTTGACTATAAAATTTAAATAAATACATCAATAATTAAATTAGTATAAAGATTTATATTTATTTTAATCATTTTATAAATAAAAATAATATTACTCTTCCATATTAATTTTTATATTCTATAATTATATTATATTTTTTTATTTTTCACACATAATGTTTAAAACTATCACTATTGTAAATATGTGAACATTTTTAAGCAATTATTTTTATGTTAGTATTCTTTTTTTATAATAACTCTTAAAATGTAATATACATTTTATATGAATTATTATCAATAATATATATTATTTATTATTAAAAATTTATTCTATTAATATTATAATAATTTTTATTTTTATAATAAAAAATTAAAATAAATTATATATTTAATAACTATTTTAACCATGTTTAATGCCCGTGAGAAAAAAAATTAGTCTCAATAAAATAGGGCCTTTTTTATTGAGTAAACTACAAAAAGATCAAAATTATTTTTGAAATATTTTTTTTTTGAAAATACGATAAAGACATTTAAAAAATGATTAAAGCATTCCATTATTTAATTTGATTATTTTCCCACGTTGAGACACGGGAGTTTGACATTTTGACCAGCCTACCATCCAACGTGGCACCTTAACAACTCCTTATTTGCCAACGCGACCCCTCGTTTCTATCTTGTTTCTCCCTTCCCTTCCGTCGCATGATCTTCAATTTTTTTTTTTAAAAAAAAAAAAAAAATCCACTCAAGCATTTCATTTTCCAGTTTCTTCTCTTCCTCTCTCTTCTGGAAGCGTAAATCTCGGTGTCAATTACTTCATAAACCAAAAAAAGGATGCCGTTTTGCAAGGTCTCCGCATACCAACCGAGCTCAGAAGAAGGAGCCTGCAACAATGGTGTTGAAATTTTCTACAGAACTTATGGTCGTGGACCAACCAAAGTCCTCCTCATCATAGGTACATGAAATTTCTTTTCTTTTCTTTTAATCAAAATATTTAACGCCAAATTAATGAAAATGATGATGCTTCAGGATTGGCGGCGACGCATGATTCTTGGGGCCCCCAGATTAAGGGACTGACGGGTAGCGTTAGGCCAAATGATGATGACGATGACGATGATATTCGGAATTCAGGTGAGAATGGTGGAGAAGATGGTATCCAAGTGTGTGCATTTGATAATCGTGGTATGGGTCGCAGCTCTGTTCCCACCAAAAAATCCCAATATACGTGAGTTTTCTTTGCCTTGTTAATCAATTCAATTTTAAATGTAAGACTTTTGGTTTGCAAAACGATTGAAAAAGTCTAATTTTGTGTGCTTGTGATAAATCGGTTGCAGAACAAAAGTCATGGCGAAAGATGCAATAGCTTTATTGGATCATTTGGGCTGGAGAAAAGCCCATATATTTGGGCATTCAATGGGTGAGGTTCCTATCCTTTTTTTCCTGTTTTATCTGAATGAAGAACAATCTGTGCAAGTTATCAGCTCTGATTGATCATCAGATTTTTTTTTCTTTTCATAAGTTATCTTCTAGAGTTTAGACTTGTTATAATTGGATGGATATGTTACTTCTGACAGGGGCTATGATAGCTTGCAAGTTAGCAGCAATGGCGCCTGATAGAGTTTTATCTTTGGCATTACTTAATGTGACTGGTGGAGGTTTTGAATGCTTTCCAAAGGTATTGTTATTATTATATCCTACTTGTAATGCAGACCAAAGTAGCTTCTTTTCTCTTTGGATACTTGCAACCTCCTTTATTTTTTTTTCAAAGATAAATTTCTGAAGTAGATAGTGTTTTCTTGTGACTATATGTGTCAATGTTACCTAGTTTGAGGATCGCTCCGGTATGCGGAACGAAAACAGGAACGGAAAATGATATTTATCTAATTTTTGGAACGGTAGGAGTAGGTGTCTTCGGTATGGTCAGTTAATACGAAAATTTAAAATATAATCCTATTCCTATTTTGATTTGGATTTAGGCGTTTTTTTTTTTTATTTCAATTTGTTTTACAATTCTATTCCTATTTTAATTGGGACTTGAAAGCATCCAAAAAACAGTAATTCTATTCCTTTTTTTATTAGGACTTTGTACCACGTAAAGAGAAAAAAAAAGGGGAACCAAAAAAATTCCAAAAAAAGAAAAGAAAAGGGAATGGCCAAAGTACCGATCTGGTACGGGACTGTTCCCAAAAAGGGAACGACATACGGAAAACGGGATTTGTTCCATGATGAGCGAATCCTGGTAACTCTGGTTTCTTAAGTGGAAGTGGAAGCTAAAAATTATTTCTGTCTGATCACCAGATATTTGTGCAAAGCATTCCTTGGGTTGATGTTTGAACTTTTGAGTAGAACTATTTGGCTCAGTTAATTCATATCTTGCCCAAAGTTCTATCTTGAATTGAGAGTCAACACTAAAATTTGTGATCTGGACAATGCATGGTCAGGTTTGAAACTGTCAAGAAGAGCTTAAGCTATTTACCAAAAGTAAAATCTACTAGGTTGTGGATTTATAAGATGTGTTCCAAATGTCAAATTGTCAATGATAACTTGCATGTTTTATTCTACTGCCAACCACGAAGCTGCCGGAGGTGGGTTGCATGTAGATAGGTTAATTCATATCTTGCCCAAAGTTCTATCATGAATGGAAAGTCGACACTAAAATTTGTGATCTGGACAATGACATGGTCAGGTTTGAAACTGTCAAGATGAACTTAAGCTATCTACCGAAAGTAAAATCTACTAGGTTGTGGATTTATAAGATGTGTTCCAAATGTCAAATTGTCAATGATAACTTGCATGTTTTACTCTAGTGACAACCATGAAACTGCTGGTGGCAGGTTTCATTTAGATAGGTTGATGCTTGATATTAGTTTGGGGTTGTAATTAGAGCTTGGCAATGATATGACTTTGAGGATTTGGGCATCCTGTTTCCGAGCCAAATCAAATTGAATCAGAATTTAGTTTGATATTTTTTGTATGCATGTGCTTGAATATCTTGCTCTGATTGTGAAAATCTTAAAAAGGTTTTCAATTGGCTATTACAGGAATTGGATTAGAGCTGGATTCTTGGACATAGAGTGTAAATTTTTGGTAGCTTAAATTTTGGGTTCTTGGTGTACTTCGTTCACTTCTCAGATTTTAATACAATCTTAGAGTGACTGATGACTTGGTTTTAAAGGTTACAAGCAAGTGGTTGCACCTTGTAAAACTATGTCTTGATTGATAACTTCAGTTTGAAATCATTAGAACAGAATATACCTGCTCTCTTGCAGATTTTAATAACACTTATGATTTTGCCAATCTGTAGTCTTGAATAGTGATTATCTTATAATCTATTTGAGTGTTTGGCGTCCTAATTATCAACAGAGTTAGGGTGTTCATAATTACATTGTTTCAAATGTAATTGTCATGATTAATGACAGTTTAAGTTACTTGACATGAATAAAAGACAATCGCTTGGAAGTGTGAAAACTCCTGATTAGTAATGTTATGATCATGCATTTTTAAAGCTGTCATCTGTGTGTTGATTCATTCTTCATTTTTTTTTTTGTATAAGCCATAAAGCCCTCATATATTTCTATTTTCTCAATCAAACTACATTTTTTATCTCTTGCAGCTTGACCGCTACACTGTATCTGTTGCAATCCGTTTCTTAAAGGCAAAGACTCCTGAGCAAAGAGCAGCTGTTGACCTTGATACCCATTACACTAAGGTACTTGATACTGCCAGCTACTTGCTGATTTTGAACTTTGGCTAATGATTGACAAGAAGCTGCAGAGTGTAGCTTACAATATGAATATTATTTATTAGTATGCATTTATGTGATAGTCTGTGTTTGCCAGCCTTTTTTTTACAGCTTGCTCCAACTTTGCTACAATTTTTCTCATTGTGAGAAACAGTTAGGCATTTAAATGGCTGGTGACAAACATCACATAGCCAATTGTTAGTGCTAGAAAGGAGCAACAATGATATTCTGCACCATAATAGCATCTTCAAAACTATAGAATATTGATTTTTGAAGATGTCCCTTTGCCTGCTTTGCTTTCAAGGATTGTCCTAATTATTAGGACTGCAGGAGCTCGGTCAATCTTAAGTTATTTATTTATTTATTTTTTTCTGATGTTCAGGAATATCTTGAGGAATATGTTGGCCGTGAGACAAGAAGAGCAATTTTATATCAAGTAAGAAGGGCATGAGAATCATACTCACAATTTAAAGCTTCAATTTTGTTTTCACCATCTTTAAATATGCCGTCATGCATCTGTCTGTCCACCTGCTTTTTTCAAGTTATTGTTTCTTTCTTTTCATAATGAAGCTAGATGGTCAACTCAAGATTATATTATGGTAGTCTTAGTCTCTGGATTGCAGTTCTTAAAATGTTTTTCTTGTACCAAGTCTTTGGGATCCTTGGTTTAGTATTTGTGACACATTGCAACATTTAGTTTAGCCAGGTATTTTATAGTATCACAAAAGGATGGCTGCCGGGTTGGTTGTTAAATCATGCATGTATCTCTTGCAGGAATATGTAAAAGGCATATCATCAACTGGGATGCAGTCTAATTATGGTTTTGATGGTCAAATCAATGCTTGTTGGACACATAAGTTGTCACGGACAGATATTGAAGTGATCCGCTCAGCAGGATTTCTTGTAGCTGTCATCCATGGCAGGTATTAGTAATTCCTTGTAAGCTGTTCTGTTGCCTTTTCTTATTCCCAAATGCCAAAGTGTGTGCGATTGCTGGTAAAACAATTGTCTACAATTTGTGGATGCGTGTTCTGCATTTTTATATTTCTTTTCGCTTTATTTGCTTTGAGTGAAATAATGTGCAATTGCTGGTAAATTAACCGTTTAATATGTGTGTCTACGCATTCAGTATTTTCAGATTTCTTTTCACCTTATTTGCTAGAGTGAAATATTTGTAAATAAATAATAGTTATACAAAATTACATAATCAGTGACGGGCATTTAGTTGCAAATTTAAGATTCTGTATTTTCCCATTGCATGAAGTTTACAGTTTTTCATCACTTCACTTCTAGCTTAGGGAGGAATATAATAAACGAAGTAGACATCCTTTAGGATCTTGGTTTGGATGTAAAAGATCCTTTTTAACCTTTACCTTCGTTATTTAGGCTATTCTCCTAAAGATCTATATAAAGCCAAACATTTACAACTTTTGTTTATTTACTCCAGTCATTTTAGTTATGGAATTTTTAGCCAATTTTGTGAACTTATTTACATTTTTATTCCAATAAGACAAAATTGAATAAAAATTTAAGGAAAAAAAAAGCTTTCTCTTTCCTTCCATCCACTCCTTTCCCATTCTTCTTGCTTCTCTCTCTCTCTCCCCTCCTTAAAATCTATTGTTAATCTTTATTCCAATAAAGAATTAAAAAAAAAAAAACTACATTCAAATTTGTCATGTTGGTTAAATGGCAAATAGCTTGTGGAAATGTTAAAATTACAGGGATTGGATTAAATTGTCGAAGCTTGCGAAGGTTTGACTTTTTTAGACCAATTGGCCAATCCTAAAGTTAATAATAATTCATAATTTTTTCTCTCTATATTATATCTTAAATTATTCAAATATATAATAATGTTTATATAACTTAATAATTCCAACTCCTATAGATAATTCCTGACTCACAAGACCAAATTCAAGCTTTAAAAGAATATATATTTTTTTACGAGTTTCTTTACGAACTTAAATTACAAATTATTTATGTAAATCTTTTATTTTAAAATTTTGGGGTTGACATGCAGAATGTTAGATTCTTAAATTCATTTCTTTTACACTGAACTTGTCAGTGAAAAGTTCATCTAAATTATGAACAGGATTCTAATATTTCAAATTGTGCTGTTATAGACAATTAGTAGCTCAAGTTATTAAACAATACCAGATGCCTGGAAAAATCATGACTTAATGCAATTTGTTAATAATACAAGAAAAAATAATTGAATGCACTGTGACAGTCAAAGCTGTTTAGTTATTTCCCTGGCAGTGCTTCTCTATCACATACAATGAGTGCAATCGTGGCAATGATTGTGATTTTAAAGTGTGCTATATTGGATTTAATGCAGGTGATTTTAGCTATGTTTAACGTTTAAATTTTAAAAAGTCTAATAAGTCAGGTGTTTTTTTTTTTTGGGTGCTTCAATGCATTTTGGTGCTTTCAGTAGTGTTTTTACATAATATATTCAAGCTTCTGCTTTCAGTAGTGTACCGTTGTATTGCATGATGAAATGAGTCATATTTGCAGACATATCATGCTAGTGTTGGATGTTTAGTGTCATGTGTTACAATGATGTATTAGTATTTACACTCTTGATAAATCATACCTGCTCAAAAGTAATTTGAGGTTCTTCATATGTGTAGGCATGATATCATTGCTCAAATATATTATGCAAGGAGACTTGCAGAGAAGCTGCAGCCTGTTGCTAGGCTGATAGATCTCCATGGTGGCCATTTAGTGAGTCATGAGAGGACTGAGGAGGTATTTTCCTGCTTGTATGATAGATTTCGCATAGTGTAGGCCATTCAATCTTTGCCATGGTGGAGAATCTACAAATAATAGTTACAATTTTGTAGTATCAAGTGAGAATAGTTTCATTAAGACCCAAAAAAAAAAATTATAAGATTATATTTGATGAGAATGGATGGTGGATGTGATATCATGCAGAATTAAGCACACTGTCGGTAGGCATACATGAATGCATGACCACAAGATTTTGAATTGAATTAGGATGAAGCACAAAAAGTATTTATAACTAAATAAGCTTTAGCAATTTCTAAAAACAGATCAGATTGCATTTTCATACTGTACTCTCTGAGATCTCTCAATTGCGCCCCACAGTATAATGAATCTGTATTCATTGCATGTCTTTGAAAATTGCAGGTCAATCAAGCTCTTCATGACTTGATCGTGAAAACTCAAGCGAAGATTAGCCCACATGATTGGACCAATTTGCCCCAGAAGAAACCTGGTAAGCTTCCACAGTCCAAAGGTGTCCTTTTATGTGCTGGGGGAGACTTAGAGACCATCATAAACCTTAAGATATAACTGCCTATAAGGCCGATGCTTAAACTTCCTCTTCCTACTTATCTTATCGTACTTTGGAAAGTGCCAGTGTAATCCACTTGGATTCTGGCACTGCAACACCTTAACATCCTCACAATAAGGGACGGCCACCTCCTTGGCTACCAGTTTCTACATACTTTTGGTTAAATAAGCTGGAGGTAAAAAGGGTGAACAGATTGGAACTCAGCTAACAAACTATTCCTGTTAGAAAGACATTGAGTGGTTCTAATAGTCTGCTGGAAATGACCATGGTAGCTTGTATCCGATTTTTTGCAATAATCTTTTTTGTTATTCGTCAGGCTGGTTGGACACCGGGGTAGCACTTGGCAAGACACGGGCAGAGGGTGGAAGCAGTGTACGCTTATGTGGCATCGTAGAGAAGCTACATGTATGCTTGGTGTACGTCTTTGGTCTATTTGTGTTTATAGTTGAATATGCACGGAAGGTTCAAAGGGGTCTAAGACCAGCCAGAATTGGGGCTAACCTCACATAAGCTAATTGTCAATGAACCCACCACTTTAACAGGTAACAAACTTGTTTTGACACACTTATCTAGTTCCAGCCATGTTTGTTAAGAAGAGAACATTACTAATTTTCTTTCATTGTGCAGGGTTCATTAATTTTTTTGCTTAAACATCCAACTCTTTACAATAATGTCATTTGGTGAGCTTGGGGAAGAATAGTAAATATCGGTGAACACTGAATATAATTCAGAATATGGGTTGATAAAACTACCTCGCCTATACTAAACGTATTAATTGAGATGGCAATTAAAGAGATATAACATCACTGTCAAGGAATAATCTGAAATCCTTTCACAGTTGCTCGATAGCAATCATGATCCAGCGATTTCGTGGTGTTGCCTAACAAAGATATGAAAGTACTGAAAGAATTGTGACTCGAGAATCAGAAGGGGAAGGACACAAAAGTGTATTTGAGAATATCATATTTTCAACATCCTGTGAACTGATTCGAGTGTATATTTTCAAAATCAATAATAAAGCTTCGGCTATAATTCTCCCTTGCGCATGTTATTCTTTGCTTGAACAAAATTGCCGGATTTGAAAGAAACTTGCAATCTCTGTGCTCCTAGTACTTAGACTATGGGGGTGTTAATATTCTTAACTTAAAACAAAATTGTCAAAAATTGAACCACCAGTCAGAGGGTGAGGGTCTTATGCTACCTTAAAGTTTGACCATGCTAGTTTATTACTTGATCCAGGAGCTTACATGTTAAAAAGATAATAAAGAAGGTAGAGAAGGCATATCAAACCACCCAGTTTTCAATTAGCAACGACACGATGTTAGCGTATGAGTATTTTCAATACACACAACTTACAGTATGTGCAAAACATCAAATTAACCTTCTCAAATGTTTGTTCATGGTTTAGCTCTCTACATATGGTTCAAATATGGGTATATTATCACTAGCCTATCAAAGAAGATATAAGCTGCAAAGGGTTACATGACGTTTTGAAAACATCTTTATCAGATAACACAAAATTACTATACAAGAAAAGTTGGCATTCTTAACTTGATAATGAAGAAAGCAAAACAAAAATTATAGTGACAGAAATTTGTGTTTGTTAGATTAGCTATATATGAAGGGATAGAGAGACATGCCTGGCACTTGCTTCAGAGATGAACATGACTGCAAGTAAGCTTCGCTTTTGCAGAAGTCGAAAAGGAAAATGTCTGACTATATGTATAAGGAAGAGGATCAAGGCAGATTCTTTTAAGGTGCTGAGTAATATGCCATCTATCTTATAATATTGTGCAAATCATAGAAGGTGTGCCTTTGGAATATACTAATATTATATTCTAGCATCTACACTAGTTTAGCTTCACTAGTTTGCCTCCTCACACTTATTGTTTTCCTTCTATTAATTTTAAAAAGGTCACGTGTCTTTCACGTGCAACTATATTTTCTTTCTTTTCATCAATATTATCTTTTTTTTTTATTTCCAAAATAGAATTTCATTAATTAAAATAGAGACGTATAATTAAGATAACATACAAAATATTCAGTCTACCACAATAATTTATATTTTAACAAGGCAAATTCCTTTTTTTTAATTTTTTACGTCGAAGAGAAATATTAACAAGTTCTTTACTTAGAAACATCATTTGAACTCTTCAAACAATAATATTATTGGCACCAAATTTTTTGCAAATGGGACATCTAGTCCATTGAAAAAAAGTCAGCCCATTAGTCTATGAGTTTGGCACAAAAAAAGCACAAGTGTTATACCATAGATCCTTATCCATATTACAATATTGACTAAGAGTCAATTACACGTATGAATCAAAATAAACACGCGTCTCTTTCTTTTTTTCTGTGTCATACGTTTTTTTTTTTACGTCAAACGTCCTCTTTTTTTTCTCTGTATTAAACTTTGTTTTAATTAGTTAACTTCTCTTTATACTTGTAAAAATTAATAGGTTAATTGATTAAAACTATGAGGTCCATTGATTTTCTCTTGTATGTTCATTGAGAATCAATGAATCTGCAGGTCAAAATCAATGGGTTTGCTGCAGGTTCATTGACCTTTGCTTGAAGGTTCATTGACCTTTGCTTGCAGGTTTAATGAACATGCACGTGAAAATCAATGAATTTGCAGCAGGTTCATTAATCTTCACTTGCATTTTCATTGACCTTCACTTGTAAATTTATTGACCTTCACCTGCAAGTTCATTGACTTTCACCTACAGGTTCACATTCAATTTAATTTTTATTTAATAACCCATGAATCTATATGTTACAACTAATGAATTTATATGCACAAACTAAAAAATACAACTTGCAGTCAAAATCTAATCTAAAAAAAATACAAAAAGAAGAAGAAGAAGAAAAAGAAGAAGGAGTAGTTGTTATACTTCAGAAGAACAAATATGTAACTTCTCAAATCCTCCTTCTCTAGCTCAAGTTATGATTTCAAGTTTGAAACACTTGAGAGATACCCTTTTCTTATGAAGAAAAAGAAGAAGAAGCCACTGATCTAAAAAAAGTGCACAAAAAAAAAATGCAGAAAAGAGGGGAGGAAATGTGACTAGAGAAAAGGAAAAGGAAGAGGAGAAAAGAAAAGTGCAGAAAATTTAAAGAAGAAAAGAAGAATAATAATAATAAAAGTGCATTAAAAAAGGGAAAGAAAGCCTTAAAAAAAAGAAGAAGAAGCATTAAATAAAAAGACTCACACGCATAATAGACCCTTGGTCCATATTGTAATATAGACATGGGTCCACGATATAATGAAGTTTTTAAGAATGAGAAAACTTAATTTTATTCATAGAATAACTCAGCAATATATACAAGGTTACAACCTAAATTTCAACCTTAATTTACACCTAAATTCAACCTAACTTTAACCTGCTAATTGCCATAATTAATGCAATGTATACAACTGTACAACTGTCAACAAGTATACAATTGTATAGCTGTACAACTGTCAACACTCCCCCTCAAGATGGTGTATGTATATCTCTTATACCCATCTTGCATATAAAAGAATGAAATAATCTACTACACAAACTCTTAGTAAACACATATGCTAGTTGACTTCCTGAATTTGTATAATTGATTCTTAGGCTTTGATCATCCAACTTTTCTTTGATAAAGAGTCTATCAATCTCAATATGTTTGGTTCGATCATGTTGGACTGGATTGTTGGCAATGCTAATGGCTGCCTTATTATCACAATGTAGCAAAAAAGACCGCTTCTGAAGAAGATGAATATCTTGCATTAGCTTCTTAAGCTAAAGAAGTTCACAAACTCCTTGTGCCATAGCTCTCTATTATGCTTCAGCACTTGACCTAACAACTACACCTTATTTTTTGCTTCTCCATGTCGCTAGATTTCCACCAACAAAAGCACAGAAACCAGAAATAGATCTTTTATCATTAGGAGATCCTGCCTTATCAGCATCTGCAAATGCCTCAATTCTCAAATGGCCGTTGTTTGAGAAGAGTAATCCTTTTCCAGGATTAGATTTAAGATATCTCAGAATCTAAAAGACAACATCAAGATGTATAGTTCTAGGACTGTGCATAAATTGACTTACTAGGCTCACTGCATAAGCGACGTCAAGTCGCCTGTGAGAAAGATAAATCAGTCTTCTAACTAACATTTGATACCGTTCAGTGTCAACCAATTCTCCAACATTTTCCTTTAAGTTATGATTGACCTCAATGGGGTATCTACAAGTTTGCATCCTAACATTCCTATTTTCTTTAGCAAGTCTATAATGTACTTTCTTTGAGAGAGAAATATGCCCTTCTCTGATCGTGCAACTTCTATTCCAAGAAAATATCTGAGTTTGCCCAAATCCTTAATCTCAAATTGAGTAGCCAAGTATTTCTTTAGCCTAACCATTTTTTCATGGTTGTCACCTGTCACTACTATATCATCAATATATACAATAAGAATATTAATTTTACCATTGTGATATTTGATGAACATAGTGTGATC
>CATIWM010115984.1:0-21542 GCA_949671775.1 Mallotus repandus | reverse complement strand
ATTCACATGCTTATGGCCCAAACATTCAATAAAATAATAAATTACACAACTGCATATCAAATAAATGGGTAAGGGATTAGGGGTTACAACATTTTACTTCAAATAAAAGGAAAATAAACTTAAAATAAACCAAAAATAAACTGATAATAAATCAAAATTAAATCATCAAGAAATCCTCTCAAGAACTAATTAAGGAGATGGACTCCTGATGATTTGATTAAAATCACTCTAAGATTCCTGCAAAACTCAACCTTTCTCACAAAATGACAATTATTATTTACAAAAAAATGAATTAAGTTAAAGTTGTGTAAAATAGGCACAAATACTCATTTGAACATGAATCGGTATCCGATTATTCCTAATATCATGGTGACTTCATGTAAGACAAGGGATATAACATGGAATAGGTCCATGATAAATGTAAATCATGCAAAATAACGATAGAAACTAAAGACTAATATGTGCAAAACTCTGGCAGAGAGGCGGTACCTCTTCATAGAGGCGTCACCTCCTGGCCAAGGGGCAACTTCAAGTCGCCTTAATGTGAAGGGGCAATGCCTCATTGAAGAGACGTCGCCTCTTTAATAGGCATATAAACATTTTACATTTCTTGACTTCTAAGAAATTTCAAAATAGACATGAATAAGCAAAGATTGATACAAGTTGACGTAAATTTAGAACTGATATTCAGTATTTCACATATTCATGCCTTCAATATAACCTCAAATAGGCAATACACACAGAGACAAGTGTAGAAATCCAAGAAATCAAACTTTTATATAAAATAAACAACTTTAAGCTTAAAAGTGGGGATTCTCACTAATTTAAACACGTTTGATACTCCTAATTGAGCCCTCAGAGGTTTGTTTGCTTGTTCATATGCTTTAAATGTAAGAGCCCCTTCCTTCTTCCCAAGAAAATAGATTCTCAAGCCTAAAAAGTCTCTTTCTTCTTCCTCTCTTTTCCTTTTCTCTGTATTTTCCCAAAAATCACCCCAAGAAAAAAGATCATCATTCTTCATCATTCCCCTAGCTTTTCCCCACCTTTTTCCTGCCCCAAAAGTTTCATTTTTATGTTCAAAATCTCGAAATGTGTGATATGTAGGCCCATCTTATGTTTATTGTAGCCATAAATAGCATTTAATGCACCAGAGGTGGGCCATAAAGAGGCACCGCCTCTTTGATGAGGCATCGCCTCACCGATGTCTGGCTGAAGAGGTGATCACCTCTTTGGTTAGGCGATCACTTTAGCCACCCAGGCCTAGGTCTGGCCTTTGGGCCAATGGGCTTTTGGCTTGGGTTGGAATACTTTGGGCTTGGTTCTAAGGTTTTGGGCTTTCAAGTCTATTGTAGTGAAGGTTTCAGGCCCTTCTTGCATTCAAAACTCATTATGTCACATCATCGGGCTTTTGTTGCAGGCCGACCAAACTAAAGGTGTCCACAGTTTGCCCCTTACTTTTTTGAAAAAAAAAATAGATTTATAACATCAATTTTCAGAAAAGCAACATGCACGACGAAATTAATAAGAAAACATACTTGACCTCCGAGCTTTCCTCGCGCCGTCACTCTCAGGAATTCTAACCCGAAAGGTTGAATTTTAACCTAAAACATGACCATGTTCTTCAGGTTTTCCTGGCCTAATCAGTCACTAATTAATATTTGAGGTGTGATTCTTGAGTTTTTCTGGCTCAAGAATTCACTCAGTAAAAAAGGCAGAAATGTAGTCGTATTCCTCGGGTTTTCCTGGTCCGATTAGCCGCTCATTAATAGCTGAGGAATTATTCTCAAGCCTTTCTGACATGAGATCACTCAATAAAGAAAACATAAATATAGCGTTGTTCTTCAGGTTTTCCTAGGCCGATCAGTGACTCATTAATAGTTGAGGCATAATTCTCGAGTTTTCCTGGCTCAAGAAGTCACTTAGTAGAGAAGACAAAAACGTAGCCGTGTTCCTCGAGTTTTCTTGGCCCAATCAGTCACTCATTAATATTTAAAGCATGATTCTTGGATCTTTCTAATTCGAGAAGTCACTCAGTAATAAAGGTGGAAATGTGACCATAATGCTCAGGTTTTCCTGGCCCGATCAGTCACTCATTAATATTTGAACATGAATCCTGAGCCTTTCTAATGCGAGAAGTCACTCAGTAACAAGGATGACAATGTGACTGTAATCCTCAAGTTTTCCTGGCCCGATCAATCAATCATTAATATTTAAAGCATGATTCTCAAATCTTTCTAATTGTAGAAGTCACTCAATAACAAAGGTGGAAATGTGACCTTAATCCTTGAATTTTCCTAGCCTAATCAACCACTCATTAATATTTGAATGTGAATTCTGAGCCTTTCTAAAATGAGACACTCAATAAAGAAGAAGGTGCGCTTTGGGGATACAACCCGACTAAACACTTCTTAAAAGAACATGCACTTTTAGGATGCAACCCGACCAGACACTTCTGAAAATGTGAACTTTAAGGATTCATTGCCCGACCAGTCACTTGGTGAAAAAGATGCACTTTAGGGATTCATTGCCCGACCAGACACTTCTTGAAATGTGAACTTCGGGGATTCATTGCCCGGCCAGTCACTTGGTGAAGAAGATGCAAATCAGAGATTCATTACCCAACTAGACACTTCTTAGAGTGTGAACTTTGGGGATTCATTGTCTGACCAGACACTCATTGTTAATGCTTCGATAAGGAAATCTTTAATTTTTCAATATCAATTTCGGGGTACACCCGAGAAGTGAAACGATAATTCTTCATATATATATATATATATATTTATGAGTTCCACTAGGGATATTTATTTCATAGGCCATTCTTCTTTTGACTAATGGGCTTTTCCATTCTCCTTCTTTCTTTCTCAACAAGACTTCCTTTTTTACCCTTCTCTTTTATATATAAACCTCCTTTCCTTACTTTTCAAATTCACTTTTACTTTCAAATTCTCTTTTCTTTCTCTCAATTTTCCTTTTCATTTTCCATTACTTTCAATCGCTATGGATGTCGTGCGGACCCCAGATTTTCCTACATGGGACCTAGTACCACCTCTAGTATGCCCTTTATGCAACTTCGGCCTCAACATTGGGGACGAGGTACCTCTTCTGGTAGATGTACGATCCCATGTCTACAGATTAGCTACCGGAGAGGTCAGTGTCCAATTTCTTTAATTTTTTCCTACAAACAATATGAAATAACATCGAGTTATTATTTATGAATGCATGTTTATCAATTTAACCAAGAGAAATTTGATTAAATTGAATAAAATTACAAAAATCAAGTTTGGGTGTCAGTTTCCCACCATGAAGAGGCGTCACCTCTTCGGTAGGGTGATTGCCTCTTTGAAGAGGTGACCGCCTCCTAGAGAAGAGGCATTCATATCTTCATGTTCAGGAAACTACAAAAGGGGTGATCGCCTCCTAGCGAGGAGGTGACATCCTTTTAATAGGGCAATTGCCTCCATGCATAGAGGTGGTTGCCTCTAGTGTAGAGGCGATCACCTTTTCACCAGAAACTCAAAAAAAAATTAAAAATTTACTTAGCTAAACCAATAATTCAACTCCTTGTCTTGTATTGTAGCTTGATTCCCACACTTTTAAGGGTGCTGGGAATTTCCACGCTGCCCGCATGTGGTATAACAGTTTCTCGGATGACATCAAGGCCCGTATTCGTGATACTAGGTTTGCAGATTTCATCCTTACCCTTCCAGATACTCAAGGGCGGACTGACTACCAGCCCTTACATGCTTTGATGGAGAGATGGTCTGATACCACACATACATTGCACCTCTCTTTCAGCGAGTTCACCCTTAACCCAGTTTCTTTCGCTGCTGTTACGGGGATTCTGTGTGCCGGGCATTCTATTTCTTTAGATGCGAGCCTACATAAGATGTCCCCTGACTATATCACTTATATTGAGCTTCTCCGAGGGATGGTCCTATATATAAAGGGGATGCACACCATCAAGATTGACTCTATCTAGAGTCACTATACGAGGGAGAGAGTGGAGGCCACTTCCACTGGCCACCATATCAATCAGGTGGTGAGATCCTTTCTTATCTACCTACTGGGGACTACACTCTTTGCTATACAACAAGCTCCATCAATTTGATGTTTTTAATGCTACTGAGAGATCTTGACCTGATGGCTACATATGATTGGGGTAACTATGCTCTTGCGTATTTGTGCTAGAGCATGGATGAGACTGTTCATAGAGTCAGGCGGTTTTACAATTTCTAGTATGTTGTTGTGGTATTTTCTCTCTTCTTTTCTTTCATTAGGCTTATCTTGAATATCATTATCTACTAACACTTCTCTCATTTTTGTAAGATTGGGCTCTGGAGTTGGAGCTGATTATGGGTTATCTCGCATTCATGATACTCTATTCTCTGCCATAATGAGGTGGGGCCCCAGCTGAGCTTGGAGGAGGCCAGTTGCTTATGTGCACATCCACCATGAGCAGTTGAACATCCTGACACCTAATGGGGTAATGTACCTGCAAATGCACCCATAATTAATAACATGTTTGTCAATCAAATTCCTTCACTTACCTATTTGCTTTTAGCAGCTACGCTTGGACTTATAGGGTCCTAAGGCTAGATGGACCCAGGCCATAATTCACTCGAGACTGCTATTCAAGAAGAGAGTGTTACTCCAAGGACCTAGCTGCAGGGTCTGGTACCTCGGTGAGAGGGTCCATCAGTGGTGCATGGGCGCTCAGGTGAGACAGCCACCGTTTGCCCCTCCTCGTGAGATCTTTTAGCCATATTTATTGGAAGGAGAGGACCTTGATCTAGCTTATAAGGGGGATGACACAATAGATCATTGTGAGAGGAGGAAGTCTTGGTATGTGGACTTCACACGAGCTCATCTCCTCTAGAAGGTGCCTCCTTCTGCATCTATATCTCAAGTGAGTGTATGATTCCATTAAGCATATATTTTTATTTATAGCTATTATTTTTTTATTTAATTTTCCACTCTTAGCACTTTTCAGGCTACCAACTTCCCGTGCCAGGCCTACTACCTTAGAAAGGCCACATCTACACCCTCGTATTGTGCTTGGTGAGGGTACCTCAACTAGTGCACCACCTCTTAGAGAGGCTTCCAGTTCTCAGTATTAGATGGTGGATACTAGACTTGCTGCTCCTTTAGATTTGATAACCCAGTGTTAGGTGCCTTTAGGCGAGCTTTCTACTTAGTTTCTAAGAGTGAACGAGAGTTGAGAGCCGGTATTCATTCCAGAGGCTTCTGAGAGTGAACGAGAGTTAAAAGCCAGTATTCATTCTAGAGGCCTCTACCCATTTGAGTTCTCTCCCCTTATTTCTTAAATTATGTTCTCAAACTTAATTTACAATAGGGTTAGTCTTAATAATTCATTATTCTTATAGATACCTTGAGATCAAGGAGGGTATATGAACAGAGTGATTAAGGCCCAACAGGACTTTCTGATGAATATGACTCAGCAGTGGAAGGTAACAATTATACCCTATTTATATATGTGTGCATGCTATCATGATTCCTTACATCTTGTTACACTTTAATAGGATTAATATGATGTTAGTCAGGCTAGGGTCACTGCTCTTGAGTGTCAGCTGGTGGCCCTTCAAGTGGAGGAGGATGACGATAATGACGCTGAGGCTAGTGATGATGAGGAGAAGCATGCTAGTGATAGTAGTGGTGATGATGATAATGATCATGCTTATGGCCTTACTAATGACCCAGCGGATGAGGGGGATGACCACAGAGGTGATGAGGAGTGATAGGATGCAACAAACGTCTGTTAGCATAGGATCATAGAAATAATTTTATTGTTCTGCACTGTTGGCCTTTTATCATTCAAATTGATCTTTTACTTTATATTTTCATATTTGCAATAAATGAATTATATAATATTTTGAATTCAATTTGACTATATTTCAAATCAATTAAAGCAAAATTTCATTACAAAATCTCTCTTTTCTGATAACAGGATCTTAAATGTATAATACAGTTACTTTGTAAGAATGGAAAAATGTGCCCCTACTGTTGGACAGGCTTCACCTCTTCATAGAGGCGACGCGTCTTTGTGAAAAGGCAATCTAGAATCGTCTCAACATGTAGAGGTGTCACCTCATTGTAGAGGTGACCGCCTCTGCAACAGCATTCCGCAGCTCCTTAAAATCCTAAATCTGTTTTAAAATCCCTAAATTTTTATTTCGGCAATTATTCTTCATTTTCTCTCTCTGAACCATATTCTAACCTCTCAACATGACTGAAAGAAGCTTGAAACAACTATAGTCGATCATGAAAAGCTTGAACGGTGAATTTTGGGCTAAATTAGATCAATTGCACTTATCAGCTTTTTAATCTAAAGAAGATCAACTTCTCATTTCTTCATGTTCTTGCCCAATTTTGGGATCCTCAGAAGCACATCTTTAGATTCAATATGGTAGAGTTATGCCTCCTGCCTGAGGAATTCGAAGCCATCCTAGGTTCTCAAATGGATTCCACTTGTTAAATTATAGTTCCTCCAATCGAAACCTTGGATTTGCACTCCATGCAATATCAAATTGCTAGAATGTTCAACTTTCCCCCTCAATCTTCTCTTCTTTACATCTTTGGCACTTAGGTGCTGATAAACTCTCTTTTTGTAGTTGTAGCGGCTATAGACAACAATGAGGTTTATTGGCCTTAAATGATGGCTTTTTGTCTATATGCTAAATTCTTGCTCATTTCCAATTCTGGCAATTGTGATCCAAAACTCCTGTATGTTCTTGATCAAGTGGAAGCAGGCTTGAACCCTTTTCCTCTCATATTGGCTGAAACCATCGTCGGATTAGATAACTTTGTTGAAACTAAACAATTTTCTAGAAGTCCGTTGTTACTGGAGGTTAGTTTTCCCTTCCTTTTTCTTCATTTTCTGCTTTATTGTCACTCTTACCCATTTACTGCTTTTAGGCATGGTTTCATAAAAAGTTGAGGCTACTGGAGCCTCCTAAAGATGTAGCACATTACAGAGCCAAACATTGCCATACCTGAAGACTTCATCCCATTCTGAAAGATGTGTAGAGCTGGCTAACTACATTCCCTGATCCTCTGATCCAATAGATGTGCCCCTGATGGAGATTGCAGCATGTGACCATTAATTCTTACACTTGCTGTGTCCCTATAGTTGGCCTTCATTTCGCCACTATCTACAATCATGCTCAACTTTGCAGGCAATATGGACAAAAGCAGTTGATTGTGGAACCAATGCATGGTTTGAACCAGGGCCTCTCTCCTAGAACATTTTGGACAATTTGGTTCAAACTTGGCCTCACATAACCATTATGAGGTGTGTCGACTATAATGGAGATGCATCCACTGATGATCAGTACAAGGAGTGGATCTAGTTACAACAAATAGAGCAGGATGAATTTGTAAGAAATAAGAGAATAAGAGAATTGCAAACATCGAGTGTTCAACAGAAGAAAAGAAGGGAAAATTAGTTTATGTAACTTAATCTTTATTTGCTTTTCGTTTGGTGGAATTTCCTTTTTAGTTAAGTAATTTGTAATGAATACTTAGTACAATGTTCAATAATAACAAAGGCAATCCATTCCATTTAATTCAAGCACAAAGTGGTTATACATTTTTGCTTTTAACATGTCTCCTATTATTAATTGGTTTGCCCTTGCAAGTTTTCTAACTAACTATTTTTCTCTCTTTCTCTCCTTTTACGTGTCCTTAATTTTTGCCTGGATCACCTTTTTCAAGGTTTTCAATCCAGCAAGACTTTTTAATTTTTCATTTTTTTATCTCTAAATTTTGCCTAGGCAGCCTCTTTGTGAGGTTTTCTCTCTAGCGAGACTTCACAGAAAGTACTTCTTTAGCTTATCAAGGTTGATGGGCTCTCTAAATTAATTTCCTTCCAGATCTGAAAGGATAGTGGTGCCCTTGGAGAACAACTTCTTCACTAGGTATGGACCTTCCTAGTTTGGCTTGACTTTTCCCTGTGGATCCATCATGATTGGCTTAGTCAGCTTCAAGCCCAAATCAACCTCTTTCATCTTTCCAGGCTTAATTTTCTTATTTTAAGCTTGAGCTATCCTCTTCTGATATAACTAAGAATGATACATGGCTTTTACCCTTCTCTCATCTAAGAGCATTAGTTGTGACAATCAGCTCTCTGCCCACTGATATTTAGGGATTTTAGATTCCAAAAAAACTCGCATGGACTGAATTTCCACCTCTATCAGTAATACTACTTCACACCCAAACATTAAAGAGTATAGAGTTACACCGGTCAATGTTCTAGTAGTAGTCATGTATCCCTATAATGCAAATTGCATTTAATCTAACCAATCTCGGTAGTTTTCCATCATCTTAGACAAGATCCTCTTCACATTCTTATTTTTAGCTTCTATTGCACCATTCACTTGCAGCCTATATGGAGATGATCTATAATGCTCAATCTTGTATTCTTTTCACAAAGCTACCATTTCTACTCGAAACTGAACAACATTGTCAATGACAATATGATGAGCCAATCCATATCTACAAATTATATTTCTTTCAATAAACCTTGACATATGTTTTGCTCCAACAGTGGCATACGATTCTACCTCAACCCATTTAGAGAAATAGTTAATGGCCACAACGATGTAGCGATGACCATTCGATGCTTTCAGCCTTATCTCCCCTATGATGTCAATTCCCCATACTACAAATTTCCAGGAAAAAGTCATCCTTTAAAGTTCCAGGGAGGGTAAATGTCTAACATCACCATATGCTTGACAGTTATGGCATTTTTTTACAAATTTCACGTAGTCTGCCTCTATTGTTAGCCAAATGTAGCCTTAACAGGCAATTTTCTTAGTCAATATTGTTCCATTCATATGCAGACCACACACTCCTTCATGAACTGCTGCTATAAGTTTTTGGCCTTTATCTTTATCTACGCATCTTAAATGCACTCTATTGGGGCTCTCTTATACAGCATTCCATTGTGGCTGATAAACTGATGAGACAACATCTTAAGAGACATCCTCTCTTTTCTATCAGCGTCTTCGGGAAACTCTCCCATTTCTAAATACTACTGTGAATTATAGAACCATGGTTTCTTTATAGGGTCAATTGGCATCACCCTTATCTCTGCATAATAAGGGATTCGGGATTTTACCAGAATAAGAGGTTTGACCTCTACATGTTTTCTTCCTTCCCATATTGAAGCTAGAGTGGCTAGGGCATCTACCATTTGATTCTCCTCTTACGATAAGTCAACAAATTTGCACTAAGCGAAGGATAACAAAACCGTAGCTGAATATTCCCAATACAATCTCAGTTTGTCTTCCCTCACTTCCCATTATTTGGAGATTTATTTCACCACTAGCATAGAGTCTCTGTATACTATGATTTCTTCTGCCCTAAGATTCTGGAGTGCTTCCAAACCAAAGATGCAAGCTTCATATTCGGCTTGGTTATTGGTGACTACAAATTCCAATCTTTTCGCCATCGGACTCATTTCTCCTTTTAGTGAGATCAGAATGACACCAATGTCTGCTCCTCTATTATTGACCGCTCCATCGAAGTACATTATCCATGTTTGGATTTATATTGCCTCCAGGTGCTCATTTGGAAATTTTAACTTCCATTCTTGTTCATGATCCACAGGATTCTGAGCTAAGAAATCTGCTACAACTCTTCCTTTTATCACCTTCTTGGCTATGTAGTATATATCAAACTCAGTGAGCAAGACCAACCATTTGGCTAATTTTCCTATAAGTGATGGATTCTGTCGGAGATACCTTAGGGGATTGTGCCTAGAAATCTCTTGAATCCTGTAAGACTGGAAGTAATGTCGGAGCTTCTTTATTGCCCCAATCACAGCTAAGTATGTCTTTTCCACCAAACTGTAGTTGGCTTCATAAGGTAAGAGCTACTTGCTCAAGTAATACAGTGCATGTTTGACCTTTTGGTCATCTTCTTAAGCTAACATTGTGCCTATCACCTCCCTTTTGATAGCCAGATAGAGGATCAAAAGTTTATCTGGTCTTGGTGGTTGTAATACCAGAGGATTCATTAGATAATTCTGAATAGTTTCAAAACCTTGCTGACACTTATCATCCCAGATAACTGGTTGATTATTTCTTAGGAGCTTGAAGATCGGCTCACAGATAGTAGTCAGTTTAGCTATGAACCTGCTAATGTATTGTAATTGCCCAATAAATCTTCTAACTTCTTTCTCGTTCTTTAGCATAGGTATCTCTTGGATTGCTTTGACTTTATCTGGATCCACCTTTATTCCTTTCTAACTGACGATGGGCCCTAATAGCTTTCCAGAGGTTACCCCAAAAACACACTTCTTTGGGTTCAATATGAGATTGTACTTTTTAGCTCTCACTAGGAACTTGTCTAAAGCCTCGAAGTGTCCTTCCCGTGTTGGAGACTTCACCATCATGTATACTTCTATTTCCTTGTGGACCATGTCATAAAGTAGAGTAGTAGCCATTCTCTGATAGGTAGCTCCTACATTTTTCAACCCAAATGGCATAGCTAAATAGTAGTAAACCCCCATTCGGTGGTGAAAGAAGTCTTTAGCTTGTCAATCACTGCCATCATGATCTGGTTGTATCCCGAGAAACCATCCATGAAAGAGTACATTGTGCTATAGGCTACACTATCGACCAAGGTGTCAATATGTGGTAAGGAAAAATCATCTTTCGGACAAGTCTTATTTAAATCTCTATAGTCTACACACATTCTGACCCTTCCATTCTTCTTCAGAACTGGCACTATGTTGGCTAGCCACTAGGTATCATCCACTCTTCTAAGAACTTCACTTTCAGCTTCTCGACTTCTTCTTTAATAAAAAGAGCCCATTTCTGTTGTAATCTTCTCTTCTTTTGCTTTACAGTTGTAATGTAAGGATATGTAGGGATCCTGAGTTCTGTAATGTCCTATTAATTCTGGGCATATCCTCATAACCCCAAGTAAATACTTTCTTTTTTTTCCTTAATATTTCCACCATTTTTATTCTCTCATCAAGAGTTAAATTAGAAGCAATAAGTATATTCTTAGGATTATCGCATATGCCTAAATTAAATGATTCAGTTTGCACTAAATTGGTGTCAAACATATGCATGAAGTGATAATTACAAATAGAATAACCACTAGGAAACACATCACACAATTAGCCAAAGTCATATCTTATTGCATTAACTTTGAAAAAGAAAAGACCATCATTGTCAAACATGTTTGCAAGAGAAATGTTAAGAACATCATAGAAGACATCTATGATAGAATTAAAGACAAAAGAATTGAAGCCAAGCTCCCCTTCCTGATCTCCAGCGTCTTTCAACTCTGCCATAGGGATGTCTTTTTCTAGCTCTGGAGTCTGCACCAGTTCCTCCGCCACAGGTTCCTCAACAGTAAATTCTTTGGCCTTACCAATATGTTCTAGTAAATATTTTGAAACCGACGACCAACTTTTTCGCTATCATCAACAGTTCAGGATTGCCAGTGTAAGGGTAATTAGCACCTTCCTCCACAAATGTCACTCACAGTGCCTTCCACTTTTCAGCCTTAGGCTTTGAGCTTTTGGACTTTTGATATCTTGACCCGTACTTAAAAATGGGGACCTTCGGCTCAACAAACCTTGGCAGGCCTTGTTGGTTCTTCCCTAGTCCCATTCCTGGCATGAATTTCATGCTCTTCATCATACTTGCTATTTTTAGATTCAATTCATCTTCATGGATTATGCATACCTCAAAGTTTAGACTGACCAGAATTTCATTTGGAACTAGCTTTAAAGTAGTGGCTATAGCTTTAGTTTCCACTATTATAGTAACTACTCTCCCCTTGTGCAAAAATTTAATTTTCTAGTGCACGGTTGACGACACTCCTCCCAAGAGATGGAACCACGACCTCCCCAATAACATGACAAAGGTGATGGGGATGTCAATGACATGTAGGTTGATCCAAACCTCAATGGGTCTTGTCTTAACCAATGCCCTGAAGGTTCCTTCAACAGGCCTTTTCTTGTCATCATAGGCCTTGATGACTATCTCAGATGGCTTCAGACCGGACACTACCAGTCCCAACATAGGTGGGATTTTTAATGGGCACACATTGATAGCGGATCCATTATCCACCATCACACAACAAATGAGTTTCCCTTTCACTTTGGCTTTTATGAACAAGGCTTTACTACTCTGCCTTCCAAGGGTTGGTCATCATCTGTAAAAATAATTTCCCCTTGAGGGCTCTCTATCAATGAATCTACCATTTGATTAGGAGTACGAGTTACATGAATCATCCTGTGATCGAGGGCCATAACCAGTGCCTCCCGATGGGCTTTACAGTGCATCAGTAGCTCCCAAATGCTGGCGAGAGTCTTCCCATCTCTCTTGGTTTTAATGGCCTACTCATTTGGTTTCACTTCATCAACTTTCTTCTTCTCCTTCAATTATTCTTTTGCGCCGGTTTTCTCTTCTTCCAACCCCACAGATCGTGCTTCTTCTTCCTTCTTTTCATCCTTTCTAGCTAACTGGGCTTTCTTTCCCTTATCATTCTTCCACATCTAAAAGGATAGCAATGCCTTTAGAGAATAACTTCTTAACTAGGTATGAACCTTCCCAGTTTGGCTTGAATTTTCCCCATGGATCCATCATGATCGGCTTAGTCAGCTTCAAGACCAAATCACCCTCTTTGATCTTGCCTGGCTTAATTTTCTTAATGTAAGCCTGAGCTATCCACTTCTTATATAACTGAGAATGATACATGGCTTTTACTCTTCTCTCGTCTAAGAGCATTAGCTATGATAATCAGCTCTCTACCCACTGATATTTAGGGATTTTAGATTCTAAAAAAACTCGCATGGACTAAATTTCCACCTCTACTGGCAATACTGCTTCACACCAATACATTAAAGAATATAGAGTTAAACCGATAGATGTTCTAGTAGTAGTCCTGTAACCCCATAATGCAAATTGCAAATAATCTGACCAATCTCCGTAGTTTTCCATCATCTTAGACAATATCCTCTTCACATTCCTATTTGTAGCTTCTATTCCACCATTCACTTGCGGTCTATACAGAGATGATCTACGATGCTCAATCTTGTATTCTTTTAGCAAAGTAGTTGTTTCTACTCGAAACTAAACACCAATGTCAGTGATAACATGATGAGCCAATCTGTATCTACATATCATATTTCTTTCAATAAACATTGCCATCCGTTTTAATCCAACTGTGGCATAAGATTCTGCCTCAACCCATTTGGAGAAATAATCAATGGTCACCACGATGTAGTGATGACAATTCAATGCTTTCAGCCTTATCACCCCTATGATGTCAAATATCCCTACTGCAAATGGCCAGGAAGAAGTCATCCCTTGAAGTTCTATAAAGGGTAAATGGCTAACATCGCCATATGCTAGATAGTTATGGCATTTCTTTACAAATTTCATGCAGTCTACCTCCATTGTTAGCCAAAAGTAGCCAAAATGTGCTATTTTCTTAGCCAATACTATTCCATTCATATGCAGACCATACTCTCCTTCATGAACCACTTCCATAAGTTTTTGGGCTTCATCTTTATCTATACATCTTAAATGCACTCCATTGGCGCTCTCTTATACAACATTCCATTGTGTCTGATAAACTGACGAGACAACATCCTAAAAGACATCCTCTCTTTTCTATCAACATCTTCGAGAAATAGTCCCATTTTATAAATACTGTTGTAAATTATAGAACCATAGTTTCTCTACAGGGTCAATTGGCATCGCCCTTATCTCTTCATAACAAGGGATTCAAGATTTTACTAGAATAAGAGGTTTGACCTCTACCTGTTTTCCTCCTTCCCATATTGAAGCTAGAGTGGCTAGGGCATTTGCCATCTGATTCTCCTCTCGGGACAAGTAAACAAATTTGCACTAAGTGAAGAATAACAAAACCATAGCCGAATATTCCCAATACAATCTCAATTTATCTTCCCTCACTTTCCATTGTTTGGAGATTTGTTTCACCACTAGCATAAAGTCTTTGTATACTGTGATTTCTTCTGCTCCCAGATTTTGGAGTGGTTTCAAACTAAAGATGCAAGCTTCATATTTGGCTTGGTTATTGGCGACTACAAATTCTAATATTTTTGCCATCGGGATTATTTCTCCTTTTGGTGAGATCAGAATGACACCAATGCCTGCTCCTCTATTATTGACCACTCCAGCAAAGTACATTGTCCATGTTTGGATTTCTATTACCCCTAGGTGCTCATCTAGAAATTCTAACTCCCATTCTTATTCATCACCCGCAGGATTCTGAGCTAAGAAATTCGCTACAGCTCTTCCTTTTATCACCTTCTTGGCCACGTAGTCTATATCAAACTCAGTGAGCAGGACTAACCATCAAGCTAATTTTCCTGTAAGTGACCATGTCTACCAAAGATACCCAAAGGGATCGTGCCTAGAAATTGCTTGAATCCTGTAAGACTAGAAGTAATGTCGGAGCTTCTTCATCACCCAAATCACAGCTAAACATGTCTTTTCCACCAAACTGTAGTTGGCTTCGTAAGGGAAGAGCTTCTTGCTCAAGTAATACACTATATGTTTGACCTTTCCATCGTCTTCTTAAGCTAACATTGTGCCTGTCGCCTCCCTTTCGATAGCCAGATAGAGGATTAAGAGTTTACCTAGTCTTAGTGGTTGTAATATCGGAGGATTGATAAGATAATTTTTAATAGTTTCAAAACCTTGCTGACACTTGTCATCCCAGATCACTGGTTGATTCTTTATTAGGAGCTTGAAGATTAGCCCGTAGATAGTAGTCAGTTTAGCTATGAACCTACTAATGTATTGCAATTGCCCAATAAATCCTTTAACTTCTTTCTCATTATTTAGTGCAAGCATCTCTTAGATTGCTTTGACTTTATCCGGATCCACCTCTATTCCTTTCTGACTGATGATGTGCCCTAACAGCTTTCCAGAGGTTACCCCAAAAACACACTTCTTTAGATTCAATATGAGATTGTACTTTTCAGCTCTGGCTAGGAACTTGTCTAAAGCCTCAAAGTGTCCTTCCCATGTTGAAGACTTCACCATCATGTCATCCATGTATACTTTTATTTCCTTATGGACCATGTCATTAAGCAGAGTAGTAGCTATCCTTTGATAGGTAGCACCTGCATTTTTCAACCAAAATGGCATGACTGATTAGTAGTAAACCCCTCATTCGGTGGTGAAAGAAGTCTTTAGCTTGTCAATCACTGCCATCATAATCTGGTTGTATCTCGAGAAACCATCCATGAAAGAGTACATTGCGCTAGAGGCTGCACTATCGACCAAAGTGTCAATATGTGGTAAGGGAAAATCATCTTTCGGACAACCTTGTTTATATCCTTGTCGTCTACACACATTCTAACCCTCCCATCCTTCTTAGAAACCGACACTATATTGGCTAGCCACTAGGTGTCATCCACTACTTCCAAGAACTTCACTTTTAACTGCTTCTCCACTTCTTCTTTAATCAAAAGAGCTCATTCCGAATACAGTCTTCTCTTCTTTTGCTTTACTATTATAATGTGAGGATATGTAGGGATCTTGTGTTCTACAATGTCCCTATCAATTTCGGGCATATCCTCGTAACCCCAAGTAAATACTTTCTGTCTTTTCCTTAATATTTCCTCCATTTTTATTCTCTATTCCGGAGTTCAATTAGAAGCAAAATAAGTATATTCTTAGGATTATTGCATGTGCCTAAATTAAATAATTTTGCACTGAATTGATGTCAAACATATGCATGAAATGATCGTTATAAATAGAATAACCACTAGGAACACATCACACAAATAGCCAAAGTCAGATCTTATCGCATTAACTTTGGAAAAGAAAAAATCATCAGTGTCAAACATGTTTGCAAGAGAATGTCAAGATCATTATAGAAGAATCTATGATAGATTAAAGATAAAAGATTCAAAGCCACGCTCCCCTTCCTGATCTTTAGCATCTTTCAACTCCACCATTGGGATGTCTTTTTCTAGCTTCAGAGTTTGCACCAGTTCCTTTACCACAGGTTCCTCAACAGTAAATTCTTTAGCGCCACCCACATGTTCAACGAAGATTTTGAAACCAGGGACCAACTTTTTAGTTATCATCAGTGGCTTAGGATTACCAGTGTAAAGGTAATTAGTGCCTTCCTCCACAAATGTCTCCCATAGCGCCTTCCACTTTTTAGCCTTAAGCTTTAAGCTTTTGGACTTCTAATATCCTAACCCGTACTTCAAAATGGGGACCTTCGGCTTAACAAACCCTGGTGGGCCTTACTGGTTCTTCCCTAGTCCCATTCCAGGCATGAAGTTCATGCTCTTCATCATACTTGATATTTTTGGATTCAATTCAAATTCATAGATCATGCATACATCAAAGCTCAGACTAGCTAGAATTTCATTAGGAGCTAGCTTTAAAGTAGCGACTGCAGCTTTAGTTTCTACTGTTATAGTGACTACTCTCCCCTCATATGGAAATTTAATTTTTTGGTGCACGATTGATGGCACTCCTCCCAAGGGATGGAACCACAGCCTCCCCAATAACACGGACGGGGATGTCAATGACATGCAGGTTGACCTAAACCTTAATGGGTCCTATCTTAACCAACACCCTGAAGGTTCCCTCAATAGGCCTTTTCGTGTCATCATAGGCCTTGATGACTACCTCAGATGGCTTCAGATCAGACACTGCCAGTCCCAACTTAGGTAGGATTTTTAAAGGGCACATATTGATAGTGGATCCATTATCCACCATCACACAACAAGTGAGTTTCCCTTTCACTTCAGCCTTTATAAACAAGGCTTTACTGTGGTCTCTACCTTCTAAGGGTAGGTCATCATCTGTAAAAATAATTGCCCCTTGAGGGTTCTCTGTCAGTGAATCTACCATTTGATTGGGAGTATGAGTTATATGAATCTTCTTGTGATTGAGGGCCATAACCAGTGCCTTCCGATGGGCTTTGGAGTACATCAGTAGCTCCCAAATGCTGGCGAAAGTCTTCCCATCTCTCTTGGTTTCAACGGCCTTCTCATTTGGTTTCACTTCATCAAATTTTCTCTTCTCCTTTAATTCTTCTTTTGAGCTGGTTTTCTCTTCTTCCGACCCCACAGATCATGCTTTTTCTTCCTTTTTTTCATCCTTTCTAGCTAATTGGGCTTTCTTTCCCTTATCATTCTTCCACAGATCAATCTGTCCCTCTTCCTCATTATCGGAACCCCAAATGTTAAGAACATTCACATTTAGTTTTGTAGGCTGCTGATTCAGATACAGGTCTTTAGTTTTAGGTTTTGGGGATGTGGGTGTGGCATCAACAAAGGAATTAAGGATTTATTCCTCTGTCAAGCTAGTATTGATCATGAGAATGCGGGGATTTAGTGGTGGCATATTATGGTAATTGGGTAAAGAGTGATTTTGGGTGTTGGGTTTTCTGGTTTCAGGGTCAGTGATTTTGCCAAAATCAATTAAATCCTGAACTTCATGCTTCAGGCGAATGCAGCCATCAGTGTCATATCCAATGGTCTGATGATATTTGCAATACAGCTTTGGGTCAATATTTGGGAAAAGTGGTCTTCGAGGTAGAGGTCTCAAAAGGTTGTTTTTAATTAACTTTTCTAGGACTTTAGAAAAAGGTTTTCCTAAATTAGAAAACCTTGGGGGTTGCCCAACAGCGTTGATCTGTAAATTATTTGGTCTAATCCCACTACTAGATCCTATCCCCTCTCTGCTTACAGATCTTCCACTGAAAATTTTTTTATCTTGGGCTAGGTCGGATTCTTTTTGCACCCCAAATCTGTATAGTTCTTCAAAGTTTTGAATCCCCAAGTCTTTTAGCTTTTTGAAAAGTGGAAGCACACATCCCTCTATTGCTATTACTAACTGATCGGTCTCAGTAGGTCGGTACTTCATCTTCTCTAACTTAGCTCTCCACCTGATCAGATAATCAGCAAAAGACTCATTGAACTTTTCCTTAATATTCTGCAATTCTCTCAAAGATGCTTCCATTTGAATATTGAGATTATACTGCTTGACAAATGCAGTGCATAAGCCCTCCCAATCAGCTTGGATGTGAGACTCCAAGGCATAATACCACCTGATTGGCTCTCCCTCCAAGGATAGGGAAAATTTCTTAACAATATGTGCTTTGTTCAAGCCAGTTGTCCTCATGTGTGTGACATATTATTTGAGGTGCAGGTGGGGGTCCTCAAGACCTATGAAATTCTTCATGTCGAGGATTTTAAATTTTTAAGGTAGAAGGTCATCATCCTCATCCAGACTCAAATCAATGTAGTTCATCGGAGCATCTATCCCTTTTTCTTTCATCATCAACTGCATTTGGGCCATGGTCTTGGTCAAGTTCTTGGCCCATTCAGACTTCTCCAAATTTTGTCGGTCCTAAGTTCTACTAACAGAGTCTTTTGGTCATCCTCTATTTCCCATATTTTGAAATTCTCAGTGTCCAGATCCAATGGTGATGGGTGTTATACTAGTTGGTTTTACCTAGATGGACGCATCATTTACTGCATAATTGTTTGGGTCTGTTTAGCCATTTCTGTCTTTAGCTATTCTTTAAAAGCTTCAGCATTAAATTATGTCGTTATTGTTTCTTTAGAAGTTCTAATCAATCGACTGGTGTTGGATCGTACCCAAATAGAAAATTGATGAGGATATATATCTGCAACCACCATTGATTAGAAATATGCATGACGTGTATGCATGATATGCAGGGCTTCATTAATGCAAAAAGGAAAAAAGGTAAACAAATATTCTATTTATATATAACACATAACACAACTCTTCAAATGGCAACTCCTCCCTTATTTCTTCCACACGCATATTCAATGGCGAGTTTTTTATCCTAGGATTGTTGGCTAGGTTTTGATTTATTAACAGGGGATAATTAAACCGATGTATGCAATAAAACTCTCAAGATGATACAAACAAGTAGCAATCCTCTAAATAAAACCAAAGTCTATTTTAATGGGCCATAATGGGCATTAAAAACCCAATTTAGCATAGTCCATTAGCAATAGGCTTGGGTTTTATTGTAAAGATCGCCAAATGGTATAAAACACATGCAATTCAAGAGAAAATTCAGGGGAATTTGCTAAGTTGTTACATGAGCTAAGTCAAAGGTAATAAGCTTCAGTTCCCACAGCTATATACATATATTACGTCTCCCCACTCAAGTGTCCATGTGACGTGGATAAGTACATGCTATGAGTGTCAATAATTAAATGCTTCACCACCAGGTTTGAATGAAACGTAGGTAGCAAAGTAATGATTATTATCGGTTTATTAGGATTGTTGTGCTCATTATGTGAAAATGTGTAGTGAATGCAAAAAATGTATAGGGAATAAGAAAATAATCAAAGATGATAATTTACAAAACATTGGAATCAGTTTCTCTATCCCTAGTGGAGTCACTACTGTAGGCGACGAGGTCCAAGTGTTTGGCAACCACGATACTGTGCAAGCTCAGGGCCTACTAGAAAATACATAATGGGCTTAGGGCCCAAAATAGAGATAAAGTCGTCACTCGGATGAAAGCCGGGACACACTATACAGTAACTGAATTCCATGAAGGTTCCCAAAAGCCGTCATCAGAGATCGAGTTCGGAAACTGGGTGTGGGCTTTTGGAATGCCCACCCAACCTTACGGTTGGCCTCCGTATGTGTTTTGTATCTTATTACCTTTGGTTATTTAATTTTTTCCTTATTATTGTATGAATTTAAATCATTTTTTATTTTATGTTTTAAGTTCAAGTTTGCACATTAGCCCCGTTTACATGCTTATAGCCTAAACATTCAATCAAATAATAAATTACACAAATGTATATCAAATAAATGGGAAAGGGATTAGAGGTTACAACATTTTACTTCAAATAAAAGTAAAACAAACTACAAATAAACTTAAAATAAACCAAAAATAAACCGATAGTAAATCAAAATTAAATCATTAAGAAATCCTCTCAAGAACTAATTAAGGAGATGGACTCCTGATGATTTGATTAAAATCACTATAAGATTCCTGTAAAACTCAAGAGGTAGCCCTTTCTCACAAAACATCAATTATTATTTACAAAAAAATGAAGTTAAAGTTGTGTAAAATAGGCACAAATACTCATTTGAACATGAATTGGTATCCGATTATTCCTAATATCATGGTGATTTCATGTAAGACAGGGGATATAATTTGGAACAGGTGCATGATAAATGTAAATCATGCAAAATAATGATATAAACTAAAGACTAATACGTGCAAGACTCTGGCAGAGAGGCGGCGCTTCTTCATAGAGGCGTCCCTTCCTGGCCAAGGGGTGACTTCAAGTCGCCTCAATGTGAAGGGGCAATGCCTCATTGAAGAGACGTCGCCTCTTCAACAGGCACAAAAATAGGCTACATTTCTTAACTTCTTAGAAACTTCAAAATAGACATGAATAAGCAAACATTTATGCATGTTGATGTAAATTTACAACTGATATTCAATATTTCACATATTCATGCCTTCAATATAACCTCAAATAGGCAATAAACACAGAGACAAGTATAGAAATCCAAGAAATCAAACTTTTATATAAAATAAACAACTTTAAGCTTAAAAGTGGGGATTCTCACTGATTTGAACACATTTGATACTCCTAACTGAGCCCTTAGAGGTTAGTTTGCTTGTTCAGATGCTTTGAATGCAAGAGCTCACTCCTTCTTCCCAAGAAAATGGATTCTCAAGCCTAAAAAAGTCTCTTTCTTCTTTCTCTCTTTTCCTTTTCTCTTGTTTTCTCTTTTAAAACCTTCTTCGCTTTTATTTCTTTTTTTTATATAAAAATGGCTAACCCTTTTCTTTTTCACTAGTAAAAAAAAAACCTCTCTTTTAAACCTCTACCCTTCTTTTTTGCATTTTCCCAAAAATCACCCCAAGACAAAAGATCATCATTCTCCATCATTCCCTTAGCTTTTTCTCCCCTTTTTCCTGCCCCAAAAGTCTCATTTTTATGTCCAAAATCTCCAGATGTGTGATATATGGGCCGACCTCACGTTTATTATACCAGAGGTCGGCCACCAAAAAAGCGTCACCTCTTTGATGAGGCATTGCCTCAACAAAGCCTAGCTGAAGAGGCAATCGCCTCTTCGGTGAGGTGATCACCTCATCAGCCCAGCCCTGAGTTTGACCTTTGGGCCAATGGGTTTTTGGCTTGGGTTGGAATATTTTGGGCTTGGTTCTAAAGTTTTGGGCTTTCGAGTCTATTCTAGAGAAGGTTTTAGGCCCTTCTTGCATTCAGAATTCGTTCTATCTCATCATTTGACTTTCGTTGCGAGCCAACCAAACCGAAGGTATCCACAAATTATTTTAAATTTTAAATTTTACATTTAATATTATTTAATTATTTTATGTGTTCAATTGTATTCAATTGTACATATTAATTTCAAAAAATATTTTATATTCATAATTTTAAATATTAAAAATTATGAAATTAAATATAATAAAATTATATATATAGACAAACACAATAATATTTATATGTAAAAAATGCATATAATAAATTT
>CATIWM010115944.1:0-10975 GCA_949671775.1 Mallotus repandus | reverse complement strand
CTAGCTCCATTATCAAGGTACCATGTGTCCTTCTCTCCTACAATTTCTTCCTTAAAAGAAAGAAATAAGGTTGGCTCTTCTATATCCTCGACATGTTCCACAAGCTTTGTTTCTTCCTCTATACCTTCAATTTGACACTCCCAAGAGTAATGGCCAATCTTGCCACAAGAGTAGCACTCTACTTGAACTTTATCATTTTTCCTTTCATTGTATCTTCCATAGTTGCCTCTTCCTCTTCCTCTTCCATGGCCTCTTTGAAAATTTTGATTTCTATTTCCATTTTTAAAATTTTGGTCATTTCATTCTCGACCATGCCCACGTCCACGTCCATATCCACGACCTCTTCCATGTGGTTGTGCACGGCCTCCTCTAGCAGAAGAATTTCCTTTAGATTTAAAAGAAAATTTTGATAGCAAGGCTTGCTCATCTTACTCTTGCTTCCCTCGATTCATTCTCTCCTCATGGGCTCGCAATGACACACTTAATTCATCAATTGTCAAAGTCTCTAAGTCCTTATACTCTTCAATGGCAACCACTACATGATTGAACTTCGTGTTAAGAGAGCGTAGAATCTTCTCAACCACACGAACATCTTACATTGTTTCTCCAATTCTCTTCATTTGATTCACCACTGCCAAAACTCTTGTGGTGTAATCAGTTATGGTTTCATTCTCTTTCATAAAGAGTGATTCAAACTCAGCCCTTAGAGTTTGAAGTCGAACCTTCTTTACTTTATCAACTCCAGAACAAAATTTCGAAGAGTCTCCCATGCTTTCTTAGTCGTGGTGTCATTAGCAATTTTCTCAAACATGTCATTATCCAAACCTTGATGAATGATGGTGAGTGCACATTGATCTTTCTTCCTCTCCCTCTCCAAAACTTTCCTTTGTGTTTGATTCAGTGTTTCTTCATTTTGTGGCTCCTCAACACCTTTCTCAACTACATCCCACACTCCTTGAGAACCAAGGATGGCTTTTAATCTAATTGACCAATTTTCATAATTGGTCTTATTGAGTTGTGGATAATGGAAGGAAAGAGAGGTTTCTTTTGATGTCATTCTTCACTTTTATAATTCTGATACCACTTTGTTGGAAGCGGATGGGCACCCACAAAATTTACACACTCTCAAAAAGAAAGAGAAGATATACTGTGATTTATACATATATTTTTATTCTCTAAAAATTGCTTGAATACAACTTAACATTCATGGGGTATTTATACTATAATTATATACTAAAAATATAATAGCTTAATATGGTTAAATAAATATACATCAAATATACATCGTAAACTTTAAACAATAGTAGTTATAACAAATATTAGTTATAGATAATAATAGTTATAAACAACAGTAGTTATTTAAACATATGTTAAATATAAAATATATTAGTTTCTAGTTAATATTGACATCTTCTTCATTTTGGACAGAAACAGTGTTTCTAAATATGTCTGAAACTGTTAAGAATAGTTACAAGTTGTTTGCTATTGATCTTCTTGGATTCAGAAGCAGCCCTAAGCCTATGGATTGTCTGTACACTTTGCAAGATCACTTGGAAATGATAGAAAAATCTGTTATTAATCCATACAAGTTGAAATCTTTCCATTTGGTTGCTCATTCTATGGGCTGCATAACTGCTTTAACTACGGTTGCCAAGTACTCTAACTCCATTAAATCAGCGACACTTGTCGCACCGCTAAGTAGTGGACGTAGTCAATTTAATCAACTACATGTTTTTATTAACGTTCATATATATATATATATATATATGTTGTTTTTGTTTTGTTGATTTTGAAACTTTTTTTTAGGCTTGCTTCCATTGTTGTAAAGATGAATCAAGTTTAGAAGTTCTTAAAATTATAGCAACAAAGACATTATGGCCGCCAAAAGCATTTCATTTATCGGTTATGTCGCGGTATGAACACTTGGGAAGAAATTTTTGTTTTCTATTATGGCGACAACATGTGACATTGGGGAGGATCATCAAAATCCTCAACCAGGGAAGGTAACACTAATTGATTAGATGTCTAGTGTGCTTTGATGGTGATACCACTTTTAATAACTAGGCTAGCTAATTATATATCAAGAAAGTAGTTAAAAAAGGGTTTTTTTTCGCAATAATATAATAACTAGATTTTATCAGAACTACTATATGGTTTTGCCAGATTGAGTCGAACTATATAAATTAGAAAATTTTATGTAATATGTTAATATTTTGAATGAAAATTGTATCAAGTACTATAATATCATTAATTGCATGATTTTAAATTATTATCATTGCAAGGATAGCAGCTTGGCAGTGAAAGATTTGGTAAAGCACACGCATCGTTCAATTTGGCACACCATACACAATGTGGTATATGTGGAAGTACAAAGTTCATGGATGGGTACATGGAGATCCTGAAGAACTCAAGAGCTAAAATTAGCATAATTCATGGTGATCGTGATAATTCTGTCCCAATTGAATGTGGCTACAACATTAAGAGAAAAATCCCTCGTGCAGAGCTACACATCATACCTTATGCTACCCATAATTCTGTAATTTTTCGTAGAAAAAAGGATTTTTCGCAGAATTTAGAACACTTTTGAGCATCATGTTACCAAAAAAAATGCTATTTATTTGCCTATAGATAATTTCTTTATTACCATAAAATTGTTGCAATAAAACATAAATATTTTTATCATCTTATGTACCAACCAATTTTTGCAAGTGTTTCATTTTTTACTCCTGATAGTGTTCATCCTTTTGGTAATTAAATTATTTACGTTATGTTATGTTTAAATTGAACTTAAATGCATTAAAGAAAAATAAAAATTTTGCACTATATCTATATTTATTTATTTATTTATAACAAGTAAAAAGTTTTGCCTTAATCCTCAATACTACAATTTAGCAAATATAACTTCCATAATGATGAATTAAACCAAGTCAAATTTTGTTCATGCCCACCCTCAAGCCATAGTTGCGGTGCATCCGCCAACTTAGCCAACTAGCCTCCCAAAAGTGATTATTTACTACATACATTAACTTTGTTCATTGCATTAATATTAATGTGATTAATTGGTTTAAAGTTTTTCCTATCTAAGAGTACTTAATTTTTGTAGATCGCATATTTTTAATATCCAATAGTCTACTAGAATTTTGATTATTTTGGAGTTCAAACTGGGTGAACTCCATAAAAGAGGTAAAACTTTTTCAAAATTTATAATCATCATATATATATATATATATAAAGTTTAAATCTGAAATTTTATTTAAATTAATCCAAATTTTTTTGTCAGTTGGATCAAAATATATTGGTTTTGAGATTATTTAATTTTATAGTCAAATTTTTCATTTAAAAAATCCAAAATCTATTGGGATTCAAAATGTGTTGTGGATCACTTTAATTTCAAATATTGAATCATTATATGCAATGTGAATTCTTGGGGTTATGAAATGTGAAAAGTATATATATTGGATGATCATATGAAATGTGAAATCTTGGAGTTAGATTTAAGATTTTTATTGTGACAAAAAGTGAGGCTCAAAAATTAAAGTCTGTTCGTAATAGTCAATATCATTGATGTATTTAGATAAAAGAAATTGACTTTTACAAAAAATTAAATAAAACATGTTGAGCTTTTTGAATATTTTGTGATAGCGTATGGGCAAAATTTAGACTATGCTCTATTTCATAGCCTTGATCCCTCGCTCGGGTAGAGGGAGAAGAGGGAGGGAGAGGCTTCATTAGTAAATTTTTGGCCAAATGCATAGTTTCACCCCTAAACTTTATTTAATTAACTTCTAGTACTTCTCAACTTTTATTATGTTTTATTCAACCTTTAAACTTTCATTTTGAATCTATCTAACACCTACCAAACATAAAATTAAAGTATTTTATAAATCCATATTGAAATGGACACAGGAGAAACTTATAGGAACTTAAATAATGTTCAATGAAAGGAAGAATATAATTAAAAATAAATTTTTTCTAACTTTTTTTATATTAATTTTTAATCCTATCTATATTATTTTGAAGCTAAATTTAGCGTTTTATGTGTTTAAAATCATTTGAAATTAAATTTCCATCCATTTTGATATTGTATGAGTTAAATTGAATTAAAAAGTATAAATAAAAAGTGAATAAGATTTAAAATAAAAGTTAAAAAATTAAATACAAAATAATAAAAATTGAAGAGTGTTAGAGGTTAAATGTGTAAAGTTCAGGGATATAACTATGCATTCAGCCTAATTTTTTTGATTGCGCTTGTTTGTCATTACCAATGAACCAATCATTAAGAGAAAGTCTCTCTCTCACTGTAAGACTGCTTTATTTTTTTTTGCATATGATGCACTCAATATCCGATACTCCGTAAGACCTGATTAATCTGGATTTGACCCGGGTAGAACTCCGAAGGGCAATAAAAGTCTTTCTATGAGTATTTAAGCTTTTGCATATAGTAGGTCTCGAACCTGAAATCTAATTTAAGCGGGATTAGACTCCAATTATGTGATCTAGCGCTGATGGGTACCATAAGACTGCTTTGAAAAGAGAAAAAGCTCCGTATAACTTGGCTTAAGGAACCCTTTTAATATCTAAACAAGCCATTCACGTTCTTGTTTATTAACCAAATCAGGAAAAAAGGAAAAGCCTCCTCCCATTGTTCACTCACTTGAAGGATGATTAACAAGGTTTTAGTGAACAAACATTATAATAGAACGAATGAAGGTAATTAATTTAAATAAGAAACATTTTATAAAGTTAAATTATCATCAGTGACTTGATGAATTGAACTATTCAACAAATATTAAGCCAAATGCACTCATTTGCAATTGCAAGATATAAAATGAGCTTAGAGGCCCATGAATGTTAATTAACATTAATGAAGTTTCCACCTCAACTTTACTTGTATTATCCATTACGTGATAAGGAAGCAACTTGGCAGTTCGGTTGCAAATTGTCAATTCGGGCAACAAATTTTTGGCCATAGCCTTAATTTATTGTTTAATCAATCATTTTGCGCATGCATGGAACTCATACAATCAATTTTGAGTGGCCTAATATTATTGCAGTACATAACTGCATTATAGTTTGATTTGAAATATTATTTTTTATTAAAATCTTACACATTATAATATCATTAAAAAATAATTATTAACCAAATACTGTTAGGATAAGTTAACAGTGAAGCTGTATTCATTTAAATTTTATATTCGAATTCTCATGTATGTAGATATATTAAATTAGTTATCAAAAATTTTTACTGTCCCTATAGTCTTGCTCATGTTGAACCGAATTAACTAGAATTTAATAAGTCTTAAATACTGATAATTTAAAAAAAATACTAAACTATTCATTCAAAATATATATATATATATGTATGTATGCGGACACGTGTGTTTTGTGTTATAAATTTCACTTCTAAGTATAATACATCTAGAGTTAATAAAAATTTCTCCATTTACTAATTATTCTTTTTCGATATAATAATAATACTAACAGAAACACTCTGCAATGACTAGACAGGCTAATAAAAGCGTGCATGTGAAGGTGAGTACTTCACCAAACAATACCTTAAGCATTTACTTATAAATTTGCTTTTCATGTACCTACAATTTGCGTCTCAACATTGATTAATATCTTGCAAGATGGCAGCAAAATTGTCAAGAAAAAATATATACAATGCACTGTGTTTCATTGTATTTCTTTTCTTGGACTTCTTTGATGCAAATCTATGCATAGTTTATAGATGTCTTGATAAGTTTCTTGAAGGTAAATCTTCTCCGTGCTATTGTGGAAAAAGGGGTACAGGAAAAAATGTGAGAGATGATCATGAACTATCAGAATCTTTGTATGGCAGGAGAAATGTTTTCTCCAAAGTGATTTTTGTTTTATTTCCAAGATTCTGGGAAGATAACGGTAGCAGCACCAAATATGCTGTTGGCAATAATCAAAGGAATAGGTGGTCTGATTGCAATTGCCACTCTTGTCTTTCTTGGATAAAAAATGGTAGGGATAAGCTTCATGTTGTCATTAAAGAACCTTCAAAAGGTACGTATATGTATATATTTGATCGTTAGATGTAATGCATTCGGAGTAGACAAGAATTTTGATATACATATATATATACACAACTCTTTTTTGAAACTTTTTTAAGTTGGTAAAATTTTAAGGGCAGTGGCTCTTGAATCTATTGTCATCACTGATATATATAGTTTGTTGCTACCTTTGGTGTTTGCAGCAGCAAGCATTGACAAGCCAGTTGAAAATGTGATATTTATACATGGAATACTGTCATCTTCTTCATTTTGGACAGAAACGGTGTTTCCAAATCTGTCTGAAACTGGTAAGAATAATTACAGGTTGTTTGCTATTGATCTTCTTGGATTCGGAAGTAGTCCTAAACCCAAGGATTGTGTGTACACTTTGCAAGATCACTTGGAAATGATAGAGAAATCTGTTATTAATCCATACAACTTGAAATCTTTCCATTTGGTTGCACATTCTATGGGTTGCATAATTGCTTTAGCTATTGCTGCCAAGTACTCTAGCTTCATAAAATCAGTGACACTTGTCGCACCGGTACGTAGTAAACTAGAACATAATTTTATTCTCCACTCTATACATCTACAAATTTGTTGATTTTGAAACCTTTTTTTTAGGCTTGCTTCCCTTGTAATTCTAAAGATGAATCAAGTTTAGAAGTTCTTAAAACTATAGCGCCGAGGACATTGTGGCCGCCTAAAGCATTTCATTTATCAGTTATGTCGTGGTATGAACACTTGGGGAGAAGTTTTTGTTTTATAATATGCCGGCACCACGTGACAGTGGGGAGGATCATCAAACTCCTCAACAAGGGAAGGTAACACTAATCAAAACGTCCATTACTTAGGTGTTTAAGTGCGCTGATTATACATCAAGAAAGTAAGAAGATATTTTAGAAAAATTTAAACATGATGATATACTATGTAATTAGTAAGCCGCTAAAATATGCACTTTTATCAGCTAAAGGTTTTTTTGGTGCCCCTATTTTTAGAGGAGAAAAAATGTAATTTTTGTAGGCGATGAAACTGTTCACATTCGCAGCTTATAATATAAAATATTATTCTAAATTAATACTATATCGATCTATATATGAACTTAAATTTTTATTTATTTTGAATGTATTTCATTCAACGATTAAGTTTGTCACATATATACTAAATTTTTTATATAAATATGTCATAAATCCTACCATTACATTTGGAATAGAAAAATATTTCTCGTGAAATAATTAATAAGTATTTTTTGAAATTTGGTATTAGTTCATATTTTTTTCAGGGTTAATATCAAATGTGCATTTTAGTTGTTTACAATATATTCACCTAAAATATTATATTAATTGCATGATATAAAGTATTCTATCATTGCAGGGATATCAGTTCGGCAGTGACAGATTTGGCTAAGCACACACATCATTCAATTTGGCATACCACACACAATGTGGTGTGTGGAAGTGCAAAGTTCATGGATGGATACTTGGAGATCCTGAAGGACTCGAGAGCTAAAATTAGCATGATTCATGGCCTTCGTGACAACTCTGTCCCAATTGAGTGTAGTTACAACATTAAGAGGAAAATTCCTCGTGCTGATCTACACATCGTACCTTATGCCGCTCATAATTCTGTAATTGTTCGTAGAAAGAAGGATTTTACTCGGAGTTTAGAGCACTTTTGGGCATCAAGTTGCTAAAAGAAGAGCTCTTTGTGGTGCTAAACTTCAAAAAATAATAAATAAGGACTAAAGTGTATTCTGATTTGTTGATATTTCTTTTTTATGTAATAAACTGAAATTTATAAAGTAATCATCATAGTCGCTATTAATACTATAAAAAAAGTGTATTCTGATTTATTTATTTATTTTTAGTTTTAGCTACTAATCAAGTAATCATCTTTACTTCCTTCAATTCTTTTTGTTAAATTTATATGGCAAATTGAGAATGTGTCATCTTCCAATTCCTTGAATTTGTGAAATTTATATAACCCAAATGTTTTAAATCTGGTTTAGTGTGCTACTGTTGGTAGTTGGTCAAACTGTGAATTTTTTAATATAAAATTAGATGTGTTCATGTAGTTCAAAATTGACAAAAAAAAAGTCTTTTTATTTTTCTCATTAAAGAGACGTGAAGTGTTGCTATTAATTTATTGATTTGTTGTGCAAATGGTTGATTTAGGTGTTTTTTTTTTTTTTTTTTGCTATTCTTATTGACAACATAGTTCAGCTATTCTTATTGACAATGCAGTTCAGCAGTTCGACGAAATGTGCAAACCAAATCATCAAGTTTTTAGTGTTAATTACAACTATTTTATGGGCGTTTTAATACAACATTCTCGTCATATGTGAGCTTCAGGAATCTAATGGGTTGCAAATCCTGCATGGGCTAAAATTAACTGTGATTATTTGAAGTCAAGCTTCCATCTAGGAATGGTCACAGGAACTTGTATTTTTCTTGCTCTTAGAAAAGTTGCGTTGGAAGGCAGTCCAAGTGATTGGGTAGAATGCAATGAAGTGGTTTTATGTTAAGAGAGAAAGAATGAGTTCAAGATGCTATGAGAAAAGGAAAAATACAAATAGAAGTTGGATGAAACTTGTACTGCTTTGCAATTGTTTTCTTCAATGATGAAGAGGCATTCAGTCTTCTTTCTCCTTCATCTCCCCTTCTTTGTTTTCTCAATCGATTTGTGTTGGGTTTCTTTTTTTCTCCATCCCTCACCGTTTTTTTTTTAAGCACCATCCATCACCGTTGATGGCTCTGTTTCACCTATCATTCATCGCACCCAAGCTTCTCAGCCTCAGAATCTTGCTATAGATGCTGCTCTCTCCCCTGAACAAGAATTCAGTAAAGCAATTCTTCATAATAATAGCAAAAAAAATATTTAAAAAATATTTAGTTATTAAATTTATTTTTAAAATATTGTATTCAATTATTAAATTTGTAATATATAATAAATTAATAAAAATTAATACTTTAGCAACGTGAGTTACGAATTTAGCGATTTTTTGGTTGTCAATTTTGTATATATTTTTACAAGTTAGTATACGTTATGTATATTTTACGTTGCCGTTACATTGTATACTTAATAATAATAAAATTTTCAATAAATTTTTTATATCAAAAAATATTTACCCTCAATAATTTTATTAATTTTTTACATATTATATATTTAACAATTGAATATAAATACTTTCAAAAAACTTTAATAATTACAATAGAGAATGAAATATTTTTTGTGTCTGATCAGTATATGATCCGTATCTGATCAGTATATGATCCGATATAAGAAATTAAAGTTAATAATTTATACAAAATAAATTATTGCTTTTATTCTTGACTTTAAATTTATGTTGATGCCCCATTAAAATAAGTTTTCTTTTCGGTTGGATGCTTCATCATGTATATTTTCTTTTTTATTTTCAAATCTATGTATGTTTGCTACTCTGCTCAACAACAATAAGAATTAAGTAAAGAGATGAACAAATTGCTACTCTGCTCTCAAGATGCTTGATAAAATGAAAAAAAAATGAATTTACATATATAAAAATGTGTGGTCACCACTTTGCTATTGCTCATATACATAATATTTCATTTCAACTGTTGATACTCTTGAATAAATTATTGATGGCAGCCTCTGATCTTTCCCCTGCAATAGCAAATTAAGCTGTCCATTGAAATAATCAACTCTATAATATATATATATATGAATCAGATATTTTTATTTAATTTAATAGACCAAAACTTTTGAATTCAACATTATATTATTATAATATATATTTGGTCCATTTTCTAAAGTTTATTAGAAAAATAACAAGATATATAAAAATTGGGTTTGGAACAGAAAAATGAATCGGAAACCAAAAATAAACTAAAAGGATACAAAAAAATGATTTGGAAACCAAAAATAAACGAAAAGGATACAAAAATAATCGAAAATAAAAAATGAAACAAAAAAATATTCAAAAGAAAATCAAAATAATAAATCTACTTCAACTATGTAATAATTTTCTATAAAAAATGAAGTATTTTTCGTATATGGTTAATAATTAAAATAGAGAATAAAAGTATTTTTTGTATATGATTAGTATATGATCCGTATCTAATCGGTATATGATCCAATATAAGAAATTAAATTTAATAATTTATAAAAAATAAATTATTAATTTTATTCTTGATTTTTAATTTCTGTTGATGCCCCATTAAAAGAAGTTCTCTTTTCAGTTGGATGTTGCATCATGTACATTTTCTTTTTCTTTTTCAAATATATGCATGTTTATTACTCTACTCAACAACAATAAGAAATCAATAAAGCAATAAACAAATTATATGCTTTATTAAGGATGGAGTTCCTCTTGGTGATTTGATTTGCAAACTCTAAAACCCTAAACCCTAAATAAAAAAAGAGCACACCAAATTAGAAACCTGCAACAGTTCATCACCATCAGCACCATCTTTAATATTGGAATTAAAACCAACATCATCAGACAATTTCTTATTACCATTAAAACAAAAATACATAATAAAGTATCAGAAAATAAAAAGAAAACAAAAAGATACGAAAATAATAAAATAGAATATACCCCAATAGAATCCTTTAACTCATCACCACCTCCAACAACTTCAATAAAACTTTGAATCATAAGCTTCTTTATTGTCACAATCCGCTCAACCTTCACTGCATTTGCATTCACTTTTTTTATCTTCAACACCTTTATAAGAACCAGCAACATCTATTAAATCAGAACTAGAAGCATCAAAAGCACCTCCATCTTTCCTTATACATTTAAAACAAGATTAGAAACTAAAAAGTAAATCAAAGGTATTAATTCTTTTACCTCTCAAAAAAATGAAAAGGAAAAAGAAAGACATGAAAAAAAAAAGAAACAGAAAATAAAAATTAAAAAAGAAAAGAAAAAAAGAAGGAAATGAGATAAAATAAAAAATAAAAAGAGAAAAATT
>CATIWM010115942.1:0-23891 GCA_949671775.1 Mallotus repandus | reverse complement strand
GAAAAAATGATTGAAAATAAAATTAGATAAAAAGTAGAAATAAAATGAAGATAGATCTATGAATAGAAGAAAGAAATAAAATAAAATAAGAACTGAAAATAGATGTTGTATTGATTATCTCCTCAGAGATGTTTGAATCACCGTTTAATAAATCTCCATAATTGATTTGGGTGTTCCCTGGCTTCAATTGCGTATAAGAAGAAAGCATTTTTTTAAAAAAAAAAAAACTTCCCGGAAATCTTTCCCAGAACGAAAGAAAATCTCTTTTTTCCTCCCTTTTTCTACGTTCCCCTCTCCTCCTTTTATTCTCTCGTAGATCCAAATCCGTTTTACAGGATAAGAGATTACGGTGGAGATAAAATTATCAAATAGGTTATATAGATGGGATCAAAGATAGACCAGATATACATCAATTTATTTATTTATTTTCCCGATAATTTTTTTATTAATTAATTTTTGACCAATCAAATCTAAGAAAAATCAATAAAAAAATAAAATAAAAAAGAATTTCACGCCTCGGAATAGTGGATTACCGATCGGTAATCTGGAATTCCGGTCAGAAATCTGAAATTCCGATCAGAAATCGGATTTTCAGTTGGAAATATGGAATTTCGATCGAAATTCAAGATTTTCGATCGAAAATCCACTATTCCGATCGAAAATCCATTTAATTACAGAGAGACCCCTGAAGAAAAAGAAAAATTTTCAATTCAGTACGTAAAAATGAAATCAAGCCTTGGGATCCAAAATTCAAATACTAGAGACCTATTTGTGATGAGTTTTCATCATCGAAGTCCTCTTTCGCATCCATATTCTAGCCATCCCGAAATTGGGTGCTTACAAGAGTTTTGCTCGCACTTTCAGGGGTTTACCTTTACTTGTGAGTGGTGCACACCAGAGGCTCCCTGTTAATCTGGCTACAGCTGTCTCACCTTGATGCAATTCTCATTGTTTCTTTGAGTTTTGATCATCTTCCCTTTGCCAAGGATATCCCTGATTACCAAGTGAAGAACAAGTCTCCCTCATGATCAGAAGGATATTTATCAAATGAGGTCGCTGAGAACTGTGATGTGCGAAGTGACCTTCAATATCATGGCATTCCCTTTGGAGGCAAATGCTTGATCATACTTCTTTCTATTCACAAGCATTCCTCGCCTTCTGTCACTTAGTGTGAATGCTGTTGAGGAGTTTCGCAGATACTCTTACTCAAGGTTTGAGCATTGGAGTAGGTCGAGTATGATCTTTATTACTCTCCACCTCTTTCTTTTTCTTTCTTCTTTCTTTCTTTTTCTTTCTTGCTTTTTTCTCTCTTCCTTTTTCCTTTTTTCTCTCTTCCTTCTTTCTTTCTTCCTTTTTTCTTTCTTCCTTTTTCTTTTCTTCCTTTTTGCATTTAGGCCTCTTACAGGGTTTGACGTGACAATTATGGGCTACCTAATCATCTCGGTTCCCTATAACTCATCTCTTGATAGATTTTCTATCTTTCATAAGGTTTCTGAGCATTACATTGATTAGAAGTGAGAATCTCAGCTCAGAGCTACTGATCAAAATTGGGAAACTTTAAAAATCTTGTCAGAATGAGACGGTCACTGTCAAGATTGACTAGCCTATCCCTGCCACACATCCCTCTCCAGTACGAGTACACCTCCTAGAGAACTAAATGTGATGATAAAAAAAGATGTTTGGAATGCATATGCATGTATGAATGCATGGGTGTGTGAATGCATGTGAAAATGTTTAAAAAAGGTGGCACAGAAAACTCCCTGAGTTTTTGCGCTATTTTGGGGGCATTTCTGACCTTTGCTGCGAGTTCTTGGCTTCTAGTTGTGTCTTGGGTCGAGTTCCATGCATTGATTATGCTATCGGGACCTTTTATAAGCGCCAACGTACAAAAATACATATTTTGGAGACTCTGGTGAGCCTCAGATGGTGCCACGGGCATAACCCACGCATGTGGGTCAAATGACCTAAGAGTGTGGGTCAATGACCCAAGTGCGTGGATCCTTTCTTAGCCATGGATAGGGGGCTTATAAAAGCCTCTTTTTCTTGTTTTTTCTTCATTTTTTCATTCTATTTTCTCTCTCCTTTCCTAGAATCCTCTGGACTTTAGGCTTTCTCCACTTCAAAACCTATGTAAAGAGGTAAAGGCGGTTTCGATGATGTCGACCCCAACCTCGCATTTGATGTAGAGGATCTTGACTTAGAGGGTTTGAGGAGAGGGCACGAGGTTCCTCTTATCTCGAAATTGAGGGAGCACATCTGGGTGCTCCATTGACATGAGGTTAGTACCTTGAACTCCTTTTTTTTTGCTATATCTATTCCCCTTGCTAAGATTAGCTCCGTTGCATTCGTGGAGATGTATTTTGCTAGGATCTTGCTCTCTTTAGACTGCATGCAAGGACTTATTTTCCATGTTTCTCGTCCTAACTCTATGATTTCATTTACTTGTAAATAACAAGTAAATAGTGGTTAGTAGTTATTGTTATGCTTAGATAGAAGAAATTGTAAGTTAGAATCTATGTTTGCTGACTTCCTTTTTTAGAGCCCGGTGACCAATTTGGTCCTACCTGGTAGCTTAACTAGAGCTAAGAAGATTTATCAGAGGCTACCTACGGGGGTGCAAGACCTGGTGCGTGGTCTTGGCTTTGATGGCCTTTTGGATGATCTACTAGAGGGACTAGAGATGTTAAAGAGTCGTCAAGCAGCGATGACTGCTATAGGATATCTCCTCCATGGTTTGGATGACACATGTAGAGGCAGCTCGCGGATCTGTTGTGTTCCACTAGTAGTTGATGTGAGTTACTTCAAATGCCTTGTTGGTTCTTCCTTTTCTCTCTTTTGTTTCAAGTGTAGTATTTCTGTTGTATCTCTTTTGTAGATTTGGACCTTTAAGTTTCATGTGTTGGCTCCCCCTGTTGTTGCTGGGATGCATGAGGGATTCCCTCACTTTCCCATTTGGACTGCTCAGCCTTAGAGAGCCTCCATAAGGTCTTTGTAGGCTACTCGTGCGGCTCTTGTAGAGTTGACATTTGATCAGGTTGGTATTATCTTTATTTAATTTTCTAATTCTGAAGCACTAAGTCCTATTTTTGATTTCTGATTGTAGATATATCTTCGGTGGTGGTGGGAAGGCTATCCCACAGACTTCTCAAGGGCGATGCAGGGAGCAAGGGAGATTACCGGCAGTTGGGTGCTATTCGTGACCCTAGTTGATCGTGCTTAGTATCTTGGTGAGCATATTGTTGACTGGCATAGGGGAGCTACCGGCCACAACGTACCTCATCCTCCTCCCCTTGATATGTTCTAGGGGAGAGATGTGGTGGGTCCTACCTTAGAGGAGGCACTGATCAGGACTAATCATCAGTTGTATTTAGAGCCCATGGTCGTCTCATATCTAGAGAACCTCGTTCCTCACCTGATTGATGGCATTGCGAGGAGCTTCATGATTGCTCCACCTGCCCAGCTATGGGTTGCATTTGTATTGAGTGTCCTTATCTTAACTGTTCCTACTTGTGTCTGACAGCCTTGCTCAAAAAGGTCTTGAGCTAGGAGCACCACCGAGACTGTAGGTGATACTGGAGCTAGCGCAGATGCCCACACTAAGACTGCTTAGATGATTTCTGGAATAGATGCGCTACCACTGCTTCCCGTGGTTTAGGTAGTGACTCGGGTGATTCCTGAATGTGCTAATCCTATGGGCTTCATTTCCGAGGATGCTACTCATGTGAGTTCATGTCTGTCTTTACTGTTCTTATATTTCATGTTCACTGTTTGCTGATTGTTTTGTTTGTAGGTTCCTCGAGATATAGCCACATATTGGTGGTATCAATGTGCTTCTAGCCTAATAAGCCATTATGTCCATTACTCTATAGATGCTCATGTAAAGTCTTTCATGCTTTGGCTTATTTTCCTTTTGCAATTATGCAATGATATGTATATGTATGTGATGAATGCACATGTGCTAATGCATGTATGTCATGTTGCAACTTAAGCATGAGAGGCTGATGGAGGTGCGGGATGAGGCCATCCACCATTCGGAGTTGATCCACCAGTAAGAGGGTGCTTACTACCACAATGAGATCCCAAGTCTGTAGACCGAGCTGGAGGCACTGAGGACTCGTGATGCTAGGCTGAGTAGAGGAGGATCTCTAGATGGTGGTGATAATAATGGTAGCAAGGATAGGGCTGAGTCTTGATTTCCCTTGCCCTTCCTTTTTTGTTGTTGCTTTTGACATTTACTAATAAAAAATTTTGGAAGTTTTATGAGATGTACTGATTGATTAGCCATTTCAGGGCTTTTGATGCTTTTCGATATTTTACTGTGCTCTCTTCTGTCTATGTGCATGTCGCACTCTTATTACAAGCAAAAAGAAACAAGTAAAATAAAATGGAAGGAATTTAAAAACATGAATGTGATTACATCATAGAAAGTTATGAATCCTAAGATTCAAATTCTGCTTCTATATGTGATAGATATTGATTCAGGCATTTACTTCTTAACATGTGCAATTCTTGACAATATTTTCCATTTTGCACTAAATAACATTTATCATAAGCATGGTTACACGTAGAATATTTTAAAATGACTATACCCCTATACTTAATTAGCCCTTTCAGGTTTTCTAATTAAGTATTTTTCCTCTCATCTTTATTTTTTATTTCTATTTTTTTGTTCACAAATAGTATCGCTTTTGACATTAATCCATTCAAACAACTCATTCCCAACGACATCCATTAGCTTGATTGCGCCATTTGAAAGGACAATTTTAACTAAATATGGCCCTTCCTAATTAGGTAGGAACTTACCTCTTGGGTCTAGTAGATTCTGCTTAGCTTGCCTCAATACCTAATCTCAAACTTTGATGTCACATTGTTCACTCTTTTGTTAAAAGCTTTGGCGATTCTTCTTTGATATAACTGAGTGTGATAAAGTGCTTTCAACCGTTCACCATCTATAAGATTTAACTGTGCCAACCTCTATTCTACCTACTTCACCTTGGTATGTCTGCTTTGACTATGACTCTGAGGGACTTAATTTCCACTTCGATTGGAAGTACTGCTCTATTCTATATACCAAGGCAAAAGGAGTTACCCCATGGATGTTCTTATTGTAGTGTGGTATCCCTAAAGAGCAAATGGCAAGTTGTTGGTGCAATTATTGTGGGTTTCAATAATCTTTGAGAGGATCTTCTTGATGTTCTTATTTGCTGCTTCCACTACTCCGTTAACTTACGGTCAATAAGGTGATGACTTGTAGTGCTTTATCTTATACCTCTCAAGCACTGCTCATACTTCTCCTTCGAATTATACACCATTGTTTTATATTAGATGGTGAGGAATTCCATATTTAGAGAATAAATTCCTTTCTAAGAACTTGGCTACCTGCTTTGCCCTCAGGTTGCTATAAGATTCTACTTCCACCCACTTTATGAAGTAGTCAATTGCAACCAAGATGTACCTGTGTCCATTAGAGGTTAAAGGGTTAATCTCTCCTATGATATCGAGTCCCCAAACCAAAAATGGCCAAGGAGAAGACATGATATATAACTCTGAGTGGCACAAGTGGTTGACATCCCCATAAATCTAATACTTATGACACTTCTTAGTGAATTTAACACAATCCTCGACCGTTGTCATCCAAAAGAACCCTTGTCTCATTATCTTCTTAGCTAGCATCATACAATTTATATGCAGACCACAAACTCCTTTGCGAACATCTGTCATTACCTTTTTTGCTTTGTTCTCGTCCAAATAGCATAATTGCATCCCATCTGGAGTTCTTTTGTATAGGAGACCTTCATGAAAGGTGAATTTTGCTGATAGCTTTCTGACAATTATCTTATCTTTCTTGCTTGCATCTGCCGGGTATTCACGCTTGTCCAACTGCTACTGAACTTTATAAAACCAAGGCTTCTGATCCACTCTAGCTTCCATTACCTTTACACTCTTTTAACATGACTAACTTAATTTTAATAACACCAAAGGTTTCATAGGCATAGTTGTCGGTCCATCCCAAACTGATGCCAGTGATGCTAAGGAGTACACCATCTGATTATAGTTTCTCGGTAAGTGAACGAATATGCATTTTTGAAATGACTGTCCCAGCTGCTGTAGATGCTCTAGATATGGTTTCAAATATGGCTCTGTAAGATCCAATTTGTCGATGGCTTGATTGATTACTAGCATTGAGTCACCCAATATTTCCACTTCTGTGACTCCCAAGGCTATGAGAGCTTCCATTCCCACTACGCATGCCTCATATTTTTCTTCATTGTTCGTAACTCAAAATGCTAGCCTCTTCGCTATGGGAATTACTTCATTTTTTGGGGTCAACAGAATTACTGCTATTCCTACTCCAAACTTGTTTACCGCTCTGTCAAAGTACATGCACCATCCTTGAACTTTGATCGCTGTAGTAAGGTCATTTGGGAATTCAAGTTCTATTTCTCGATTGTTGGAAGTAAAGTTTAGTGTTGGGAACTTGGTCACTACTCTTCCTTTGACTATCTTCTTTGTTAGATACTTAGCATTGAATTTTGCCACTAGCACTAGCCATTTGGCTAGTTTCCCAACCAATGAAGGCGCTTCAAATAGGTGTCTCATCGGATCTAACTTTGAGACTGCTTAGATCTTGTAAGACTGAAAGTAGTGCCTTAGTTTTCTCATGGCCCAAACCATTACCAAGCAGATTTGCTTAACCTGACTATATTTCTCCTCATAAGGCAACATCTTATTGCTTAAGTAATAAACTTCATGTTTGGCTCGCACTTCCCCTTCTTAAGCTAGCATGGCTCCTATGGCTCTTCTTTAAATTGCTAGATACTGAATTAAGGGCTTTCCCATTTCTGGGGATCGTAGAATCTATGGTTTCATAAGATAGTCCTTTATTCTGCCAAAGGAAATTTGGCATTGTTCATTCTAAACCACAGGCTAATCCTTCTTGAGCAACTTGGATATTGGTTTGCATACCTCTATCAATATGGCTATGAATCTGCTAATGAACTACAACTTTCCCAAGAATCCATAGATTTCCTTTTCAGTCTTTGGGGTTGGCATTTCACAAAACGTTTTCACTTTTTCTGGATCAACTTTAATTCCTCTCTAGCTCACTGTGATGTCAGCATAACTGGGAGCCTCAGTTTCCAACCTCATAATCTGTAGAACCTGCTCAATCTCAGCAACAAAAATAATCCATCCTTCTTCCATCTAATTCTATTCCTTTTCCATATTATTGATCACATCAGCAAAAATCTTAAAACCTGGTTTCTTGATCCCATTGCATTCCTGTTCCTTAGGCTACTACTGGTACTTAGGGAGGCCTTTAGAGATGAAGGTAGTTTTTTTTCCCTTATCCATGGTTTGATCCCAATCCTTGCTTGTTAGTCTGTCCCTTGAAGTTTGACAGCTTTGAGATCCCATTATTCTTCTTTCCCAGCCCAGTTCCTGGTTTATAGCTCATCTTCTTCATCATTGCCATCATCTTTGGACTAATCCAATCTTCGTTGATTATTGATACTTGAAAGGCTGGAGGGATTATGTTTATGTATGCAACCAGAATGTTAGTCTCAGCTTCGATGGTGGCTACCTTCCTGTTCAGTGGGAACTTGATCTTCTGGTGCAAAGTGGATGGTACTCCTCCAAGTGGGTGAAACCAGGGTTTTCTGAGCAGTAGGGTAAATATGGATGGTATATCCAGTACTATGAATTCCAAAATAGACTCAACCTCTCCTATGATGACAGTCGCTTTAAGGTTCCCACTACTTGCTTTTTGGAGTCATCATAAGCCTGGATTATCAAGTCGGATGTTTCAAGCTCTTCAACCAGTGTCCTGAACTTATAGAGTAGCCTGAGTACACAAACATTAATGGCTAATCCTTATGATGTCTTCTTAGCTCTCATGATTACTTGGATCAATAGAGGCCTGTTAGGACCTTTCCCTTCTAATGGTAGATCACTATCAAAGAAGGAAACAACACTGCTGGGTTTTGGAAGCAGTGAAGCTATCATATCCCTTAGAGTAGTGTCTGAATAGATCTTCATATCATTTAAAGCACGTGCCAGAGCATTCTGGTGTTTCTTTGACGGCATCAAGAGATCCCAAATACTGACTTAATCTTGGGTTTTTCTGAGCTATTTTAAGACCGAGTGTTCTTCTACTTGGGCAGTGGGTTCACCATGTCCTTCTCAACAGGCTAATACACTCTTATACTTTTGGTAACATGATTGACTGACAGTTCCTCGTCAGAGTCACACCATATATTGATTCCCATTACACATGGTGCATTTAGTAGTGGTACGGTGATGACCTCATCTTTTTAATCAAATTCATCTCCCCATCCATAAGGCACGATGTCTTCATTTTTTAGAACAACTGAAGGAGGAGCAGTATACTTCACCTTAAAATCAAACTTTCCAGATGGTTGCCCTAATAGATCCTAGAATTCTTTCTTCTCCACCAATTCCCCTTCTTCTTCAAATTTTTATCGTCCATCATAGTCAATGACTTCTCTAACTCTTCTAGCCACTATTTGCCTTTGCATCATCATGTGACGTGTACGAGTAGGGAGCATAGATATGTACTAGTAAGAGGAAGGATCCATGTCGTCATCACTTGAGCTCTAGACTAAGCCTACAAAATCTGCCTCCTGTATGGTCAATATTTCCCTTTCTTCCCTTTTAAGGTTCTCTTCCTCACTTCCGGAATGTCTTGAATGGAGTTCTCGACAAAGGACTCAGGAAACCCTAATGAGATAGCATAAGATGCTGGTGGTGGCATGTTTCGGTAGTTTGGTAGAGGGTTGGTTTTGATATTGGGTTGCTTCTCAGGGTCTTCGATCTTGCAAGAGTCTATGAGTCTTGGATGCGGTCTTTTAAGATGTAGCAGTCATCAGTATTATGGCCAGGCATTTGGTGGAAGTGACAGTAAGGTTGGGATTGATGTGAGGTGGTAATGGGTTTGGTAAAGGTCTCGGTTCGAGATGTTTGAGGAGACCTTTTTGTTGGTGTCTTTAGAAGACTTTGGATAAGGGTAAGTTAAAGTTTGAGTATTTGTAGTTTCTCAGGGCATTGATGGTTAGGTTTTTTTTAATGAAATGGGTGTTTTGAGTAGGCTGTGCTGAGTTTTGGTAAGGATTTTTGGGTTGAGACATCTCCTTATCTTTAATTTTGATACTGGCTTTGTAAAGCACTTTAAAGGTGGGATAGTGGACAAATAACATGTGCTTGCAGAAGTGAGGCAAGGTTCCTTTGATCACCATCTCTATCTGTTCATCCTTCAGAGGTCTATCCCTTATCAGAGCAGCTTTTCCTCTCCATCAAGTGATGCAGTCCGGGAAACTCTCACCACTCTTCCATCTCATGGTTTCCAAGTCACACCTCATTACATCCAGCTGGGTGTTATATTCATATTGGTTGATGAACTTCTGTGTGAGAAGCATCCATTCATTCTTGATTTCATCTTCCAAATCAAAGAACTATGCCCTCGACCCCTCTTCTAGTGAAGTAAAGAAGAACTTCACAATTGAAGATTCAGTCAACTTTATAGAAGCCATAAAAGTAGCAAATTGACTTAAGTGGACTCTAGGATCACCAATACCATTGAATTTAGTGAAGTTTTGGAGTTTAAAATCTTCAGACAGAGGCTCATCCTGGAATAACGAAAGGTCGAAATAATCATGGCTTCTTATGGCGCTCTTTTCCTTTAGTGAGAACTCGAGCCAAGCCATCCTATTAGCCAGTATCTTGACCTCCTTTGATGGCTCAGACTTAGTCAAATTGACTGGGGGAGTGGTTGGCTAGCGAATTTTCCTTCTTCTAGCCTAATAGTACTCATCATCCTCAATAAATAATCCTGGAGTAGGTACTTTACTTTTCCCTCTATCCATCTTCGCATTAACTGACCTTGAGGCTCCTCCTTGGTCCCTTTTCTCACGGATCAACTGCTCCATTATAGCTTTCATTTCTTTCTTTAGAAAATTAGAGAGAGTTCCATCAATCATGAGTTTCTTAAGAGCATCTTTCAACTGTTCTTCTATGTTCTAAGCCATTATCTCTTGAGTTGGATCATTTATAGGAATGACAGGACTAGTGCTGGCACGTTTAGCAGCTTTAAGCCTATAATACATTCAAGGAGCTATGTTTCTATATAAGTATGCTAATAAAAAGATGATGCATGTGTGTATGACGTGATGAGTTCTACAAAAGAAAAGGGTTAGTGTGTATGCATGGCGTGACAGTCACAACCTTGCTAATGTAGTGAGTGCAATATGGCTGCAAAAAGATTGTGAGTTAGTATATGATGAGATGTTCGTACATGTATGTATGTATCAATGAGAAAAGACAAAGGAAAAACAAAATGACCAAATAAGGTTAGTGTAAAACCTGCAAAATGAACAAACCAAGCACAAGCAATCTCTCCTTCCAACCTTATTACTCCACGATGTAGAGAATTATGTCCTAGGTGAGTTTTTGAATCATAGCCATCGGGGGCCTATAGTTTTGCTCATAGACTTGGTTGTTTCCATTCATGATTACTAGAATCAAGAGGTAAACTAGTGAGCAATAGAAAAATGTACTTGGGGTAACCACACAACGTCAGTGAAAGGCCCAATTATCGGGTCTCAAATTATGTCTATAGCTCGTTCGCACCCGTGAACGCAGGGACTATAGTCGATAGAAGGGATCCAAGTTCATGTCCCTCTCATTGACATTTAGTGTGTTTACAAAAAGACATGAATTTTTCATTTGATAGCTTACGATTTGATTCTTTCATCATGAGTGTTCACAATCTAGTCAAGTTCTTGATCCATCCACTTAATCTGCTAAGGACAAATGGATGACTTTCACAGGTTCCATCATCAAAAGATGTCACTATTTATCAGCCCTTATGGACTATCCAAACTGAGGTGTATGATTCTTGTCATTCATTGCATATCAGGCTTACAGAAGGTAAATAAGGATCATACGGGCCTAAGCGTCGGTAGTCTATGAAGACTGACATAATGATAGCAAATGGTGGCAGACACTAGAGATGTCATATCGTTTGTGAATTTTAAGTCGAGGGAACAACATCAAGATGAGGATAGTATGTAAGAGCTAGGTGGGATCCTAGGGGAGATTTCTAATGGTTTATCTATATGAGCTGTGTTGGGCTTACGGCTTGGGTTCCTTTAGCGAGATTGCCCATATATGACTAGCATTATAGACTATGGTCAGAGAGACTAGCATTCTTTTGATAACTCAGTCACCCCCTTTAGGACTTAGGTTACATATTATGGTTAGGTGAGCCTGGCAAATACATGAATAAAAGCTAAAGATGATAATACCTATCTTCGTTGCCCCATGATTCTAGTGGACTCATGCTGGCTGTGTCATTCAGTATTATCGAGGATTTAGGGACCATTGCGTATGTGGTGAGAGTGACGATATGCAGTTATGCTATTGTGAAGGTGAATAAACAAGTTATACATAACAATAAACAATCTTTTATTCATACCCACTGTAATAAATAAAATTTTTACTATCCTTAAAAGGGTCTAGTGATGAAAGCATCTCTCCGAATATGACAAGTGTCTATTCATTCGTACCGCCTCTGAAACATGTCGTGACTCCTGAAAAAAGCCTTTAAAAAGTAAAATCGACCTCCAAATCATTAAGTCGCACCCCAATTTTATGAATTACGAATTATCAGGGTGGTAAGTCGCTCGTTTTGGGCAATCATTGCTCAAAAAGAGCAACTCATCAGACCGGTGTTCATCTTATGAGAGTGGAGTTCTACTTCATGAAATTGGAAGCCGATTTTGATAAAACGGATGTCAGAAACAGGTTCGGAAGGTTCTGAAACCCTAAAAAGTAGCCCTAAAAAAAGCATGATCGGAGCCCGGGAAGGCCGCGTGACACGCGCAAGGACGCTTGATCGCACGACCCAGGCCTGTGATCACCTATTTTTGGGCACTTTTCCCTAGAAATAAGGGTCTCTACCTCTCATTTTGGAGGGGGGAGCTAAAAAAAGGCAGATGCACACATCGAAACGCTGTCGAATTGAAGACTCAGAAGTCCTAATTCACACACTTTTAGCCCACCTACTACATTTTTTATGGAATTTTTAGACCAACTTGAACCAAACCCACAAACATCTTTGTCAAAGCACGCTTCAAAGGTATTCAAATTTGCATTACACACATCATTTTCAACCTCTCGGCGAGGATGAATTGAAAATCCAACGAAGCTAAAGCTTCGAAAACACCAAACAAGCTCAGCCGAATCTGAAGACCAAATAATCATTTTTGCATGTTTACTTTATTATCTTGCATTTTATTTTATTGCCGCCAGCAGTTGAGAAATTGCTGTGATCTGTGTGATGAGACTAGCAATTTGCATGTTGATTGAATAATCTCTGCTTTGGTTTGCTTATAATAAACTATTATTTTGCATCAATATGCATTCATATAAACATGAAAGCTTACTTATCTAAGCTAAAGCTTTGATATTGTGGTCCAATGATGCAATCATCATTATTTATTACTTATCTTATCATTTAGAAATATTTTATAATAATTCCTGTAAGAGCATGAACTACGTTCATCTATTTAATCATTCATTATGCATCAATCATCTTCGTTGTCCTTATATGCTATTTGAGTGGATGAATAGATGGAATTGCACATAGTTGTGTTAACCTCTGTCTTGCAGGTGTTTTCTAGATCAAGACTAGATTTACATTTCCGCAACCTTCTTTCCCTTTTTCGAATGTATTTACTCAGAAAGCCTTGTAAATAATTATGCTGAATTTATCATACTTTCTATTATTATTAATGTGCTTGCGTGAATGTGTATATATCAACTATCATTACCAAAACTAGGGTGCTATGACATTCATATATTGAGTATCATAATGAGAAATAGCCAAAAAGTAGATAACAACTCTCGGGCTCAGAATCTCTACGACATTCATATATTGAGTATCATAATGAGAAATAGCCAAAAAGTAGATACTTATTGAGTGACCCGATTTCATCCCTTTCATCTTTTCTTAGTTTTCTAAAAACCAGGTGGCAACTCCAAACACAAAATGTCTCACATTCCCCCAAGACCAATCATTTGTCCCATCCCCAAAATAGAATGGATGTCCCATCCGACAAAGTTGCCATGTCCCTCGGAATCGAAAAAATATCCCAACCTCGGGATCAAGTAGCTCATGGTGGTGACTCCATTGGGGACTATGGTTAGAGAGATCAATTCAAAAATGGTTATTTCTCATTACATAATACTCAATCGTATGAAGCCCTTTAACAGTGCATTTGCACTACACAATCACACGTGCACTTTTGGTTCCTATCAACCTACAATGACAGAAAGTGATCCACTATGATTCCATACGAGTCATAGGGTGACTGATTCAGATTTGTCACCTTTAGCCTTTACTCATGGTTTTGCTAGACTCATCTGACCAGAGTCTGTGACCTAAGTTCTTCAAAGAGGCGAGCTGAGTTATCAGAAGAATGTTAGACTCACTGACCGGAGTCTGTAACCCTAGTCCTGGGGGGGTATTCTTGCTAAAGGAGCCCTTAGCCTTTTACTCTTGACTCAGCCCATGTAAAAAAACCAATAGAAATCTCCAATAGGATCCCACCAAGCTTTGCATGCTAGCCTTGATATTGTCCGTTTGACCTAATATTCATAAGTGCTATGACGCTTTTAGTTTCCATTACTGATTAATGTCATTACGTCCATTCTTACAAACTGCTCACACTTAGACGATGTGATCCTTGTTTACCTTGCATAAGCTCGATGTGCAAGGAACGATAAAAATCATCCACCTCAATATGGATAGCCTGTGAGAACTGGCAAATAGTGACATCTTTTGATGGCAGAACCTACGAGCATCGTCCATTTGTCCTTATCAGATCAAATAGATTGGTCAGGAATTCAACTAGATTGTAGATATTTATGTTGAAAGAATCAAATTGTAAACTACCAAATGATACTTTTATGCCTCTTGGTAAACATATCGAATATCGATGTGAGGACATAAAATTGGACCCCTTTTGTTGGCTATAGCCCCTGTGCATGCAGGCACATATGGACTATAGATGCCATTTGTGACCCAAGGATCGGTCCCCACATTTGCATTGTGTGATTACCTCGAGTGCATTTAAGCACTGTTCCATAGTTTACCTTTTGGTTCTAATCAATATAAATTGAAACAGCCTAGTCTGAGAGTGGAACCATAGTCCCATGCTGAGTATTGGGTCAAAACCCACCTAGGAAAGAGATTGAATAACCACGTGGAGCGATAAGGTTGAAAGCAAGAGCTTGCTTGTGAATGGTTTGTTCCTTGTGCAGGAAATACTAACCAGTATTATTCTTTTTCTTTTAATCGTGCGTATATAGTTTATATGTAAATAGCATACACTAAATACGGTTTTCTGCAGCCATCCTGTATTTTTGTATAGATATCCCATGCATACATTCTCACCCCATTTCTTTGCATGGGCACGTCGTGCACACAAGATAACTTTTCCATACCTTATGGCATGACAAGCATCCATAATTCTTTCTTTTAGCTTATGTTATTGATTACTAACTCTTTCTCTTTTGATGTGTTTTCTTTTGAAAGAGCATCATATGCATTCCTAATAAGGCTCCATACAACAATAAATTCCTCATAGCACACGGAATAACATGTTTTCATGCTCCTTGTTCGTCACACTAATCTCATCCTTTTGAGTAACATTATGCATCCATGCATATATCTCATTGTACTCATACATGCCTTTTATGGTAGTTGCACTAACCCCATCATTTCTACAGCCACAAACCCCAAAAGCAACCCTAAAAGGAGAGTAAAAAATGGTTAGAATTCAAAATGGTTGAAAAATTTTGGAATCAAAGCCTCAAAGAGCATAAGAAGGAATCTATAGCTGGTAGTTGCCTAACCGACGTCCTCAGAGCTGAAATCAAGGCCATCCTTCAAACTAAAATTGAGAAAATCCTTAATGAAACCTAGATTCCGAGGATAAGATAATCCTTTTAAGTGGTAAGGGGGCATATGACACTCATGGTCCCAAATTGAATAAACAAAAAGGGGTCTTAAGCACATTGTAAGATATTGAAGATGATTGTGAGTTTTACCAAGAGGAGCTTCGACAATCCTCATTTAGGGCAGCAAGCATCGACGAATCTGAACCAATAATGAAGAACCAAGAACTAGCCTGCAGGATCACTTAACTTGAGGATCTAGTAAAGGAAAACACCGACACCATAACTAGAGGCTTCAATGAATTTTTAATGCTCATGAATTAACTCATGCGAGATCACTCCAAGCAACCCTTTCATTCTAAGCTTGATGAAGCTAAAAGTGAAGAAATGGGTAACCAGCATTCAATGGATTATAATCTGTTGGAATTCCTAAAATCACTAATAGACCACCCTTTGATCTATGGAAAACCTCCAAAGTTCAACCAACCTCTCTCCATGATCTTTCAAAGTCTTTGACTCAGAAAACTTTTATAACCTCGCGAGCTAAAACCATTGCCAAATCCACTACCACCTCATATCAACCCTAGCCTTTACTGTCACTTCCAAAAAATTATTAGACATACCACTGATAGTTATAAAACCCTTAGAAATGCTATTCTAGACCTAATCAACTCTGAGAACATCAAAGACTTGGAAAATAAGCCTAGTTCTAAAATTGGCCCTTTGCCCGAACACTGAGACATACCCTGCACCAAAAATAAATCACTACCTAACCATTCAACATCAATCTCACGAATCCCATCCATCCTTTAGAATCCTATGTCTGATCACCATAAGAAGGGAGAGCAAAAGGAAACCGTGGGCATTTATCCTCTATGAAAGTCATGAGCAAGTAGTATCAAAGCAGCTAGAATGAAAGAAATCAATGAAACTCTTTTCTAATGTAAATAATGAACTCTTGCTTTGTTATTTCGCTGAATATCAGGCATCTTGGTGGAATGCTAAATCCTTCATTTGTCATCACCTTATAATCTATTGATTGTCTTTACTCACTCACACTCCATTAAAACTGCAAGTGTTCAATTCTCGCAATAGCCTCATTCGAAAAAAAAGATGAAAAAAAGTGAAAAGAAAATGAAAAGAAAGAATAAAAGATAAAAACCTAGCTAGGCGCACAGAATTGCCTAGGCAAAAGGGGGCAAAAAAGAAACAGTAATATGAGGCTTGTACTTGAATGAATACTTACTGTAAGCCATTCTCCGATTCATCATTAGATTATAAGGAGTGCAAACAGACAAGCTAATAAACTTGCATTTTGCCTAGCTCAGGATACCGTCATCAATATCCCTGGTTTCTCCCTTAGATTTATTGATCCTCCTGTTACCAATGCTGATCCCAGAACTACTAATCGTCTGAATCTCCCTAAAGGAATGCTCACCTTCATCATATTATATGACACATGCCCTAAGAATGCAAATCAATGTTATTCTTTTTGGCATACTAATACCATCATTGTTTCATGCATACATGCATTAATATAATTAAATACATTCATGCATAAGCTCAAAGATAAAAATTATTTTGTTTCCATTCAACTGCACACATATACATGTCTTAGGACAAGAAATAAGCTACCATTCATCATGTAGCACACTCATCATGCATTCATTCACATAACATATAAGTACATGGTCATCATCCAGAGGTATAACAGGCACAAATGTTATAGTCATCATTAGAGAGCATAAATTAAGTCATCAAGGGTACAATAAGACATGCAAAAGCAATAATCATGTGACACAAATGAATGCTACAACATACGGGATAGATGCCCTGATACAACACCAGAGCCCATAACCTCAGGAAAATAATACAACACTAAACAACCATAGCCAAAAGTCTATACTTAGGCTCCTAAAAACAATTACATTGGCTAAGGGTGCTATCACGAATAAGGGATGAATCTACTAAGGCATCCCTATCACCCGGGAAAGGCACCGCATCCTCTGCATCCATCTCAAAAGCCGCTAGTCACACGTGTAGCTGATCAATCTGATCACGATAAGATGCTCCCTCCCTCTCCTACTCATTACTAGCAAGAATATACTCACTCTGCATTAGATAAACATCATGGATCACATCTCATGTGTTCATAAAAGCACATGCACTTGTATAAAATAGGTACAAATCAATAAAAGAAAAAGGTAGTACGCTCTACATGCTAGTGAACTCCATAAAATACTCCTGTGCACTGATCGTAGCAGTATACCAAGACTGAGCAATGTGAACAGGCACCTGCAAAGCAAAAGAAATCAGATGACGTACAAATTAAGGAAAGAGAAAATCCTTGCAGAGTCAGGAAACTAACATGAGTAGCGTCTGCAGGCACTACATCCGACAGTGGTGTACTAGTTCTAGGTAAAGAGAAACATGCTCTCACTGTTGTAACTGACAGCCCATACAGTATCAAAGGTGTCGTACTCACAAAATCATAAAGAATGGCACCACCAGATCCCATACTGCTGGCATATACCCTCCTTTCAGTCCTAGTGCCACTCTCCTCATTAAAATATGAAGAATTTGATCTCCTCTAACGATGTCCAGAATACTACAGATAAACTCTCATAACTCATGTCATTTACTATTTAATACTAATAAGGTTTGTTACATGCTTATATGAAAACATAGAAAAAAACACAGCTTAGGAGCATACCGGGGTCAGAAGATGCAACCCTAAAAGCGGAGTGACCCTGAGATGCCCTCCAAGTCCTAGCTCTAGAACCCGAAGGCTGTGAAGGATCTGCTTGAGGAAGTGGAGGAGGAACAAATTCACTAACCATAGCATCAATCAACTATGGCACTAGAGTCATCATATAGGAAAAATGAGCTCCCTCTAGGAAATCCTTAAAAGGATACCCTCTCTCAGCTCCGTCAGGCTCCTCTCCAACAAGCTCTCGACCTTAAAATATGTCTCTATGAGGAGAAGTAGGAACTCTCCTCATGAACGGTCCAGCCCACCAGTGATAGACTTGCTCACCCAGGTACCACACCTTGTTAACAAGGCTCGGCAGCAAGACCCTCCTCTGTGTTAGGCGCCAAGCCACCCCCATCTTGATGGACCAGTCTTATCACTCCATCCACTAACATGGACAAATCTGCCATAGAAATATATAAGCAAAAGGTTGTCAAATAATGAGAAAGCGAAATCAAAATGCACCATACCTGATTGTGGGCCAACCTACTCAACAAACCCCTCACCTCGACAAAACTCTCGATCAAACCAGAAGTCTTCCTCATGCATCGTGGAAGATGTGGGAAGCCACTCTTAAGCAAGCTCTCAATAGTAGGATGAGGAAGCACCCCAAACTCGTAAGCCCAAACCTGCCAGGAAGAAAGGAATCCGAATAATCAAAGATGAAATAATCTAAAAGCAAGAGACCACACTGACATCCAACACAAACAAGCAGCTACAAACTCACGAGCGTCCTCTACAAGCTGCATCCAGGCTAGAATACATGTGAGCAAAAGTGGCTGTACACTAACTATACTTTGATAGATCCCTCAAATTCCTAAGAACAGATAACAGTTATAAGAAGCCAGTGCCAGAGGCATTCGAAAAGATAATGACACTTAAGAGGTAGAATAAAAAACATCTGGCCAACTGCGCTGAGTTAACACGACCCGCATTATGCTCCAACATAACCTTCTCTACAAGCTATGTATATTGGATGAAAGAGAAGCAGCCAGACTTCAAAGAAGCAGTAACACTGAACAGATCCTTTAGCCATTTGCTCCTCACAATGACAGAACTATACGCCTCATTGTTAAAAAGGACAGGCTCCCCGAAAAAACTCAGCCCTATAATGGCTGTAAAATCAAGCGGATTGACAGTCATCATCTCCACGAATGATAAATGGAATGTGCAGGTAGTATCCATCCATCGCTCAACAAGAGCACACATCGCGGCCTGACTCGATGCTTATGAGCCGTAAGTAAGAGCAGAAATAATGCCATCAAAGCCCTTCTGAGCAACCATCTACTTCACACATGAAGGAAGACCCTAATAGGACGAACCTTATTAAAGCTACCAAGTAGCTGAATGACAGGCCTATATGATTGCAACCAACAAGTAAATCAGTTATAACATTCATCAAATACTAAAACATCTATTTTCATCATCTTTGCAGGAATACATATAGCAAGAGCTAAACTATAGCAAGAGCTAAACTACAGTAAGAGCTAAACTACAACTAGAGCTACACAGATAGCAAAAGCTAAAATCAGATAGCTAGAGTTATACAAACAGCAAGTGCTAAAATCAATTAGCCAGAGCTACACAAACAGTAAGTGCTAAAGTCAAACAGTTAGAACTACACAGATAGTGAGTACTGAAATCAAACAATAAGAGCTACAACTAAAGCAACACATAATGCAAGTGCTGAGGCAAACAACTAGAGCTACAATAAGTGCCAAAGTGAAAAAAAGGAAAATGTTATAGCTAGAGCTACATAAATACGCGACTGATGGTAAAGCAAACAATAGGAGCTACAATAAAAAACTCTACATAGCCACAGCTAAGTTAGTGAATAACAAAAGCTAAGTAAGCAAAGACTATAATAGGAGCTATCAAAACAACGACTAAGTGAGTGAACTAACATGACGATGATGAATAGTCCAAGCATGCGTCTCTAGGCTATAGACAACACGAATCGGATCTCCTCAAGAAAGTCTAGGTGGACGAGAAGAGGCTCCACCACTAGTCCCAGCAGCCTTTGTATGTCCAGTAGCAGAAGAAGTCCCTGCACCAATCTGTACAGAAATTGCCTCATCCTCTAAAACAAACTCATCAAAAGAAAAAGAAATAGTATTCACACCGCCAAAGACACCAAGATCATCAGGAATAGGAGGGAATTCCATAACTCCCGCAATACGCGAAGCAACAGAATAATAATAGAAGAAGAAAATAGAAGAAAGACACTCTGAAAACTTCAAAAGGGCTTATAAAAGGTCAAAAAATAAAGCCACAGCCAGAGCTACAATCATCATAGTCAGAGCTACAGTTATCACAACCGGAGTTATAGTTATCATAGCTAGAGATACAGCCATCACAGCTAGAGCTACAGCTATCACAGCTAGAGCTACAGTACTCGTAGCTAGAGCTACAGTTCTCACAGGTAGAGCTGCAGTCATCATAGCCAGAGCTATAGTCATCACAGCCAGAGCTATAGTTATCACAGCCAGAGCTATAGTCCTCAAAGCTGGAGCTACAGTCCTCAAACCTATAGCTACAGTCATCAAAGCCAGAGCTACAATCATTATAACTAGAGCTACAGTCATCATAGCGAGAGAGTTATAGTCATCACCGCTAGAGCTAAAGTCATCATAACGAGGGCTACACGCGACATAGCAATAACACAGAGACTACAGCAAGGGACGCAATCGTTATAATAAGAACCACAGTTAGTACAACAAGGGCTACATAGACCACAACAAGAGCTATAATTACAGCAAGAGCTACAATCAGCAAAGCAACGACTATAGTCACTACAAAAAAAGGTACACAGCGCAGTAATTGCCATATCCCAACAAGACTGTCACACAAGGCCAAAAGCATAAAGCCCTCCCAGTATGGACCACAAGACCAACAAAAGGGAAGAGCAACTGCGCCAATAAGCAAGAGCAAGGAGCAACAAATTGATAGAAGCAATGCAACAAAAGGGAAGCCAGTATGTGCCCTAGCTTAAAATCACAGTCTAAAGATATAACCAATATTAACCACAATTCTTTTGTTTTGTTTTGTAGGATAATACGACCGTGCAAGCTAAAATAAATATGTGTATGAAAAGATGAAACCCGCTCATAAAGCAATACAACAAGGGTTACACAATATAGCAGGAGCTACAAAAATATAGCTAGCTTCAATGCATAGAGTATACAGCAACAGCAACATCGACAGCCAATAGAAATGACAACATCAAGGAAGAACAGAAAACATCACAAATCGACAAGTGCCACCATCATCACCACCCCTAGACCGGGGAGTGCCCTCTTCCTTCTCTCTCTCTAAAATATACCTCAGTATTTTCATTTATACATTAAAATAAAATAAAAATAATAACGACTCTTTTCTTACTTTTTTATAAACTTCATATCTACCATGAATTGCATATATTATAGCAGAGTGAGCTGATTTCAATTATTATATTCTTCCTTTAACGCTCATTTCATGGTTTCCCAAGCATGATCGATAACTCTAAGTCAGGACTTTCTATACTTTAGTCAACCTAATGCTTGCCTACAACCTGCATGGACGAAAAACAAGCAAGACAAAACCTATAAAAGACATTGATGAACAAAATAAATTATAATTATCAATATAACTTTCAACAAGGCTAATGATCTCAAGACCATACTCACCTACTCCAATGCTCAAAATTGAGTATGAGTATTCAAAGAACTCCTTGAAAGCATTCACGCTGAGTGACAAAAGGCGGAGAATGCTTAAGAAGAGAAAGATTAAAATAAATGTAGGGAAAGTAAAGCAAAAAAATATAATAATAATAAATCTTTGCATAACCTTTCGCCGATATCCATGCTCAGTAATATGGGAATGGCAGGGGGTACCAAAGAAAGGACATCCCTGAAAGAGAAAATAAATAATGTGTGGCCAGTTCTCACTCTCCTGCTCTAAAGCCTCTTGATAATAAAAAATTATTCTATTAATCTACATTTTTTATAAGTTTCATCTCGCTACATTCTTAAGAAATTCAGTTGGGAAGCTTGCTCTCCACTTTGTAACACAAACAATCTTGACCACAAGTTGTGGATCATGTTTTTGAATTGCTGAGATAAGCATTAACCCGAGGTTATCATAGTTAAGACATCTCAAATGCTCTAATATACACAACTCTTGGCATTGATGGATAAATTGAAAGAATTCAAGAATAGAAGCTCTCAATTAACCATGACTAATTCAATGCATAAATGCAAGAATAAAAATTATTTTCAAACAAAGTAATAATAAATTCATGCTCACTTGTTCATAAATGCCTGCATAGGATTTTGAGCTACAACTAGCCAATAAAAATTCAAAATTCAATGTCACCAATTAAGATCGAGAAGCATCTATAAGGAAAAGACTTCGAGCTGCAACCAGCCAATAAAAGTTCAAAATTCAACGTCACTAATAAAGATTGAGAAGTGTCAACAATAAAAGACTTTGAGCTGTAACTGGCCAATAAAAATTCAAAAATCATCATCGCTGATCAAGATCAAGAAGCATCTATAAGAAGATCAAACCAAAAGAAGAACTTCAAGCTTGAACTAACTAATAAAAATCCAAAAGTCTTAAGCAGCAATCAAGATTGAAAAAAAAAATACAAGAAAATTCAATAAGAATTCATCAAGATCAAAGAGCATATACTACAGAGTCAAAATGTAATAAATCATAGCTGCACTATGCACCAATCACAATCACATACCAATCACAACCACAATCACAATTTAACTTTTGATATAGCATAAATATGCATATTTATTTAGGAGTATTTTAGTAATTATGTTGTTTGTTTTTCTTGTGATCTTGTGTTTTTATGTTCTTAGTATGTGATTTCTATTTACCAAATGCGTTTTAGGTTTGTTTGTATGTTTTGATGTATTTTTAGGCCTAATGATCATTGAAAAAGGCTTGGAACTGGTTAAAACAAGTTGAAAAGAAAAAAGACTCACTTTTGGAAGATTTGAGACTGTCAAGAGTCATTACACATGGGACGAGTCGTTACGGAGAGCTTCTGTAATGAGTCGGCACCTTGGAACGACTCGGCATAGGGACAAAAGGCCTAGAAGATTTTGGATTGAGCAATTTTCATATTTAGGTCATAACGTCCTCTACAGACATCTAAATGAGGTGATTCAAGTTGTGTTAGAAAGATGACTCAAAGATCTAGAACTTTAATGAAGGGAATTTCTAGAGATAAAGTCATTTAGATAGAAAAAAATGCCCTAGAAATTATGTATTCTGTGTAGGGTTCCAACCCTTCATGTTAAAAGGTGCCTTTCTATTTTGTAATTTCCTGTAACCACCTCTAAGGCCTATATATATGGGTCATTAGTGCCTTGTGCCATATATGGAGATATAGACAGATAATATACAGACATTTTTAGATAGATTTATGCAAGGGAGATCATTTTCGGCTAGAAGACAATTAAAAGGGGTTTTATTAACTCAGTCTCTTCTCTTCTATATTGTTTTTGATTGTCTCTTGATTTAATTAACCATGTGTATTGGCTAAGTATTTTGAGGAATTGTAATTTTGATTGAATAAGGATTATATATTCATGCTTGATTGTTTGATTTGAATTCAATTAGTACAAAATATTGTTATGTATGCTTGATCACCATATGTAACTTGTAAATCGGTTTATTTGCAATGAGAGTTGGAATATTCCAGTGGAACTTTGATTGGATTTACTTAAGTAATTAATTCACTTGGAGACAAGGAATTCATCTTAAGGGATATTTAGTAGTTTTACTTGTGTTTCCTTGTCTATCTCTACAATGAACGGAGAGGACTTGTAGACTCTAGACAGGAATATGTTAACCTGACAATGAGAGTTGCTTTTTTGAATTTTTTAGTATAATGTCATTTATGGTTTCTTCCTATCTCTACAATGAACTGAGAGGACTTATAGACTCTAGACGGGAATATCTTAACCTGAGAACGAGAGTTGCTTTTTAGGATTTGTTTGGTATAATGTCATTTATGGTTTCTTCCTATCTCTACAATGAACCAAGAGGACTTGTAGACTCTAGGAGGGAACACTTCTAATTGACAACGAGAGTTACAATTAGGAACTTTACTTTAATCTGACAACGAGGGTTGCTTTTAAAGATTTTACGCACTAATTTCCAGTCA